>JAVCKT010027772.1:0-35347 GCA_032273925.1 Rhynchotus rufescens | reverse complement strand
CGCTATCACTTAAAGCAACAGCTTAAGGGACATGATATCCCACTTACTTGCATCTCAACTGTCTTACCTATGTCCAAGCTGGAGATTGCTCAAGTGCCCCTTGGCAGTGCTCACTCTTATGTTGTATGCCCTGCATCCACAGGATGCACCATCCTGCAGTTGGGTGTAGAGGGGAAAACAAAATAAAAATAAAACCCAACAGAAAACCACAAAATGGAGGTCTTGTCTGGGCATCTTGTAAAACTAGGATTGTTACAGACAGTACTGATGATCCAGAGATGTACGTGCTGCTATTGGAATACTGATTAATTCCCTCCTGACAGAGTACAAATACATTTTGTATATGTGTTGAATTGGTTTGATGAAAAACCTTGACATTACAGCCCTTTTCAAAAATTACACAGAACACATACTAAGCCACCTCCAAAACTTTAGGTACTAATACATTCAATGCACATGCATTATAGGGAGAAAGATTTTGCTACATTTACATTTGAAAGCAGAGTTGCATTTTAAACTATCTGGACTTCCTACAGCCGACCTAAATTCACAGGTGCTGTCAGGACTAAGGGATGACCTCTTCTGACCTTCGAAAGAGCACAAGCCTATCAGATGCAGACAGCAGCATACTAAAGACAAATCTTTACGAGGGAATGTCAGTCTAAGTTTCATATTACTTTGTGGTGGTTGTTTCTATCTACATAGATCCCCTCTATTCCTTCTGTAGAATAGAAATAAGAAACATAGCAAATAATTCAAATTCCTTAAGGAAAAAGCAGTTGAACTGGAATTTTTCCCCCCATCTCTAGCAAGTACCTAGACATGGTGTTACCTCCATCCTCAGATTCCAGTGTATCTTGCTTGCTCTGTTTCCTTTTTGCTTATTTGTTTTCAGCTGTTTTGGAGATTCTGAAAGATCTGCAGAACTAGTGGGTTAAAAAGGGCTTCTGGAGCTCATGGTCAAAGCAGATCATGCTTGGTCTGCTCAAATTAGATCAAGTTCAATCCCTGTTCCACTCCATATTGGGTTAGAGTGCATTTCCAAGAACTTCCAAGTCGTTCACTAAACCAATAGTTTAGTAGAAAAAACAAAAAAAACCACCAGAAAACATTTCAGAATATGTACATATATGGGGAAAAAATTTCAAGGGAGACTGAATGACATCCAACATGACTCAGGGTGACTTACAGAGCACAAGTCTTAGAAGAAACGTATATCTAGTTATGACAAAACAGCACAACTGTAAACTCTACACCAATTCAAATACAGTCTAAAAATTCAGGAAATCATTTTGAGGGAAACTGCCAAACAATGTGTTGTCATCATGTCTTCACCAAAATGTCATAATGTCACTGCAGGATCAAGACAGGAAAACTTTGGGGACATAAAGGATGAAGTTCTGGTACCTAAAATCAAAGTATAGATAAAAAATAGAAATAATAATAATGATAAATAATAATGAAATATTGCCTTTTAAATAAAAAATTCCTGTTGGAAAATTTTAGTTAAAAGAATTCTTTTCTGTAAGATTATCATGTTCTCTTCAGTTTCATATTAAGAAACATTTTTATCAAATTACTATGTCAATATGAGAAAGTGAAAGATGTATTTCTGCATGTCACACTTTTTAACCAAACTGCTCCATTTTGATTTTTCTAGACAACAATGTTTGAAACATCATAAAAATTTGGATGTTGTTGCAGTTGGGATGAAATCAAGTAGTATTTTGTTGTTCACAAACACCACAACAAGGTACATAGACTAAGAGACTTTCAGAAAAGTGAACATCAGAGCTCAAAGACACAAGAGAAAATAAAGAAAATGATTCAAAGGGAAAAAAGATTTAGAAAGTGAAGAAACAAGAAGGGAGAGAGAAGATAGAAATAGGACAAAATCCGCATCAGGTAAAGATGTAGGGTAAAAGAAAACATGAGGTAATCTGGCTAAACTGTGGAGCTTCCAATGAATTAAGTCTTGCTCTCTCTACAAGTTAATAAAATATATAATGCACTAAGTAAACAGCATGTTTGATGTCCAGCAGCTCTTTGACAACCACACCCAAGTTCCTCACTGCACATTACCCTGAAGCCTTATCCATTTTTGCCTATATATTTAAGTGTTAGGATAAGACAGGAATGAGAACAGTGTTAGCTTACTTGTATGGTCAGATAAACTCATCTGAAGGCTGCTATCCACAGTATTCTGGCCTCATTAATTTTCTCCCCCAAACGTAGCACTCAGGCACTTGCAAGCTTTTGTCTACTGCTGTCATCAAGGCATTTGCATGCACTAATCCATGACAAATGGATTCATTTGATGCACATCTGATTTCCTTGCCTGCCAGCTAGAAAGAGATAATAGAAATACCACAAGAAAGTGAACTAGAACAAAAGGGGGTCATCTATTTGTTGGAGAAAACTTAAGACAAGGTTAAGAAAGACCACCTGGGCAACAGATTTCATGGGGAAAATAATGAGTTTTCCACCACAGAAAGTCAGTTTTTAAAGGACCTGGGAAAAATAGCTGCATTTTACTCAAAATATGTTATTCCTACAGTATTTATACTACAGAGTTGGCTTGGACATGATCATTCTCCATCCAATCTTTCCCTGGCAATCTGAAACCAATTACAAACTCAAAGACCTCCAACTTCACCTTATCTGTTGGGTTTTCTTTTTAATGCACAGTAGAGCCATCTGGCTGATTGTGCTACCCAGATTTTACAATAATTCATGGAAGAAACCAAGAGCTTTGTCAACTGAAGCTATTCATGACATGGAACCAAAGGGTTAGTGTCACTCTGATAGCTCACAAATTTAAGAATTTGAAGTTTTCTAGGTAAGGGCAATACATTTTATTACACCAATTTAAAAATAAACTTGGTTTACAAGAAAAAAGTCAACCCTCTGGCTACAGCAAACCTTTTAAGCCCAACACTGCTGTTTTTCCCATTCAAAAGGAGGATGACTTATTTCAGGCAGCTGCTTGAATAACTAATGAAAGAAAAATAAAGACAAAAATAAAGGTGGCACAAAAATAACAAATTGTGTGTCTTAGAAATCAGATAACTTTTGAAACTGATTCTTCCAGAAAGTGTTAGGGCTTCTGGATTCTCCCTGAGTTTAGCAGCAGTAATTGTAATAGGCTGATGGCCACGGACAAAGTGACTCCTCTGAAGAGCGAGGTTAACTGATTTTAGATGCATTTTACAAGCAATTATTTACTTATATTTCACAGTATATTCTACTCTGCCTTATCCAACCTACTCTGAGACAAATTCCAAAAAGAAGCTGAAGGAGTTGTTTTATTTTGAAAAACACATCTGGGAGAAAAATACATGCTGAGCATTATCTTGTTAGTATCAGTTTTACTTGATCTCATTGCATCATTTTTGTGTTAGTTTTTTTTTTTTTTTAAGTGAGCATTAATAGGTTTATATAAAAAATTAAAAGACTAGCTTTTTCATTCTTGAACCTGCAAAACAAAGCTACAAAGGTACTGCTTATCAAGTGGCACATAAGCAAAAGGTTGCTAAACAGTGACTTGCCTTCATTTATCTGGGTTCTTCTAAAAAAATAAACATATAAATCAATGAAACTGATTTTCCAAATAAACTATCCTTGCTTGCTCCCAACCACTTAATTAAACACAATTAACTCTAGTTTGTTTTGGCAACCAATTAATGTCATGATCAAATATAAATACACCCTGCAAGAAGAGATTATGATTAATAAATCCTTTACAATACAGTAAAATTACACTGAAGCTTTGGTTGCCAGAAATATTTAACTGCATTTTTGTGGAGCATTAATGAGGACACCAAAGACAATAAATTTTTATCACAGTGTGTGCAGTCAAGGTTTGAGCCCAGACTCTGGCTCAGCTCTACAGCCTGTCGGCTGCACGCTCTATTTAGAAAACGGGAAACTACAACACCAAGTTCTCTGCTTTCTAATAAGCTGACATGTATCATCAGGGACCATTTCAGATCAAATTCTTCATTAACATAACTTGCATTTACACACAGGTTAGCTATGGAAGGGATTTTTGCTCCTTTTGTTTAGTGGATTTGAAGGTTTTTCCACACAGATTTGGTCTGATTTTGTCTTTTTGTCAGAAAAACCAAATCACTTATCTGAGAGTCTTGTATTTTGTATATTTCAGAGCTTGAATTTTATGATCTGAACCTTTGTCATTGAAGCTGCTCATTCAGCAAGTGACAGAACACACAGTACACAAATAAACCCTCACAGCTCATAAGAAAAATATTCAGGCACATTTTAAAGGACATGCACTGAAGCAGCAGGTGCCAAGCAAGTGTTTAGAACTGGGTTCTGAATCCTCATATTTATCAATATCACTAATAAGAAGAAAAATCCAACTCCCAAGCACCTCAATTTCTGCAATCAATTCACTTTCAAAAGCTGCCTTTTTTTTACCCTCCAAGTAAAAGAACCATAATTGAATACTACAATGCAAGTATTGATAGACAACAGTCAAAGGCCAAATCCTGAATTGCTGTCTCCGAACGTAAATGGCTTTCGAGGAAAGCAGGACTGGTTTCTTACTCCGATGCCAAGGAAAAGGGGAAGTTGTCACTCTCAGAGGAGCAGAGCCAGAGAGAGGGGGAGTTGTCACATAACAATCTCGTAAGCAGAGCACAGAAACATGAGTCAGACATATACACGAGGCTTCGTCATCTTGTTCTGCTTAATTCACACCCCCAATTCCCTGCTGTGCATCACTGGCAGTCCAATAAATTCAGATCCTAGCTGCACTGCAGTCCTGCCGTCTCTGCATTGAGCCCAGCAAAACAAGAGCCCAGCCTAGAGTTCAAGTAAGGGGAGAGGGAGAGACCCACTGGGCACCAACCATCAGCAAACAGCAGAAACGTGGAATCCCATAAGTCTTCCTCACTGCAAAGAGTGAATTCCCAATAGCATGGAAAACATTTGGAAGGACAAGCCATGAGTAGATGAGAAGAATAAAATGATACAGGAGAAGGGAACAGGAGGTATCCCTTTTCACTTCCCTGGCTGGACTCACTAGACCCAGGCTAAGCTGCTGCAGGGCACTTGGAAGGTTGGGCAAGAGGGGCAGTCTGCACTCAGGATAGAGTTTGTACCAGGCACAGGAGTGAAGCACCTTCATACATGAACTACCTCATCCTTGACCTGCTGTCATCAACACTAAGAGTAAAACCCCTGTTCAATTAGCATTCCAAATTTCAATTGCTCTGCAAAGTACAGAAGAGTTTTTTTTTTAATCTACACCTCTACTGAGGGACTAGATTCAGGCCAACACTCTTGGCAGATTGTCTGGAGCTGAAGAGTCACAAGTTTGGGGCACAAGGAAACAAGATCTTCTGAAATGTGAAAGTACACCATTTCCTTCAAGGCTAGAAAAATCAGTGGGAAGGCCAAAATCAGAAGAAAGAAGTTTTTTTTGCTCACAGCTACAGACTCAAGTTGCTGTAAGATGCTGTCTGGCTGCTAAGGAATACGCTCAGAGCACTTTTAGGTTGATGTCAGCTGTTGGTTTGTACAGAATTGCTTTGACACTGATTTCTCTCTTAACAGCCTAGCTGGAAATCCACTTCTGGAGAAGATTTTTAATTGGCACATGATTAACTACCACCAAAATAAAGGTAAATATGTAAAGCTTGGTATTTCACAGATGTGTGTTTGATTGCACTCTTGATTCAGTCCATGATTTCCTCCTTTAAATAGGCTTATTTCTGAAATAGCAGAGTTACAAAAGCCAATGTTACTATTGTAGGTCTACGTTTCTGGTCCTATCTGCCTCACATACTCACAGCATATGGAAGCCCCATAAAAGTAATACAGTATCCATAACCTTTAGCTGATCATTTTGCAAGGACTTGAATACAAATACAGCACACTAAGCCATGTACAACTATTTTTTCCACCCCCCTGCAATACAGGGAAAGCTAATGGTCCCCAGTGCATGTGTAACAGGTCTCATTTACACACTAGAACCATGAAAGATTTCCCCAGAATTAAGATTTTTTTGATTATTAGACTTGAAGAAGATGGCATTCATATTTATAAATATCTTACTGTCCTGCCGAATGCCAGCATCTACTTGGTGCCTCCAGGAAGGAGGCAGTGCTGTCAATCAGATGATCAACGGACTATCACAGGCACTTGCCCGGCTCTGCAAATCACAACCTGTCCGCTCCAATCCTCAGGCCAATTCAACAGCTCTACAACTGCGCACATGTTACAGCTTAAAACAGCCAATGTAGTATGCTGCTGTTTCTTACTAAATATTACAGGAATGACATGATTGAGGGGAAAAAAGAAAAAAGGAAAAAAGGAAGAAAGATCTGTGTATTTGTTCCCACATAAAGTTATTTCCTGTGAACGCTTTCATACATCCTTTCCCTAACACAATTATCATGGAAATGAAATACGCTCATACAAAGAACTGCAGAAAAACACTTGTAACACCCAAGGAGAATTACACTGCAGTGGTGCTGCACTGCCTTACACCAAAGCAAGCAAACTCTTCTCTGAGCCCCAACTCAAGATGCAAAAATCTGTCCTGCCCACCTCACCTATTACATTCAAAAGAAATGCTCGCCAACGCTTCAGGGTATTTAACAGCAGGCATTTAAACCTTATGTTAATAAAAAGGAAAGAATAATTCATGAAGAGGTACAATATAGCACAATCCCTTTTATATTTAAGGAATATTTACAATGCCCTTACTATCTGTGCCCTTCTGCCAAGATTTCATAGAAAATAAAGCTGCAGTCACTTACAGATGCAGTCACACAAAGTGGTTTATCTTTTTTTAAGCTTTGTACCTTCTGCCAACTTGTCTACCTGAATAAAGTAGCACCAAATTATAAAACCATATACTACATCAAAAGGAAGCTTTAAACTTAGATTTTTACACAGTATATGAAAACAGATATTTCAGCCCACTCAGACACTTATGCCTAAGAAATTTGGGGGGGAACTCAGAAATCTACCTGGATGATAAACTAACCTTTTCATAGTCTGCCCACACTTCCTACTGTTTCAAAAAGGGCTTAACCAATATATGGGTTTATTCACTGTGTTAATCCGTTGAGTTCAGTTCAAGTTTATTATACTAAATCCACTAAATCGGGATTTTTGTTTGCACCTTCTGGCACTTAATGACACTCTCACATTCACCAAGTACAAGCAGCACAAGCCAGGTTGGAATCTGCCTTTTTAATTACTTTCTACAAAAGTAGACGCTCCTGTGCTGGAGCTGAACTGCTCTGAACCTCTGATTTCTGAGCACCTCATTATCTGTGGAAGATCACGGACTGAAAGAAAAGGTATGCGGAGCATGCTATTGATTACAGCTGTATTTGCCATGATTCAATAAGTTGAAATTTCATATACCAAATATTAAATCACTGAGATTATGTATGGGCTCATCTGCATCCATTTTTTATTCACTTTTATTTGGCTGAGTGTTTTAATCTTACTTACACAGTGACTAACTAAAAGTAAATGACGCATTCCTAATATTATAAATATGAAAAATAGGGTGTGCTTGGGGACTGCAGTTGAATACATTAAAATCACTCAGTTTGCTAGTTAAAATATTTCCATCCCTTTTATGTACAACCTTTTGTATTTGCTTGGTAGACTGCAAATTCACACCCTTATAGAAAACACCCTTGATTTTCTGTTGTGACAGCAGAAATTGTCCAAAGTACCTAACAGTTTCCCTAAAGGATGCTCCCGAGCTCATACTTCCCAGGCGCAACACCATGTGAAGCAGAGGTGAACATCGTGTCAAATTCCACTCATCTGTCAGCGCAGTGGATTATTTCTTGAGACTCTGAAATTGGCTGCCCAAGATCAGAACACCATCAATCTTATTCACACAGAAGCTGCTGGGAGAGGCTTGCGGGAGGCAAAGCCCTGCTCTAAATAGGTGATGAGGCAGCTGTAAAGCCTTCACTCTATCTGCATCACGTTGCAGAGTGAAAGATTTTGTCATTTTTCACATTTCCCCAACACTTGGTATGCATTCAGTGTCTAGCTCTTCTTGCTTCATAAGAGAGGTGATTTTTCAAGCTTAGGCAAATGTTGCAGAGCTCTGGATCTGCCCAGTTCTCATTTTTTCTCATAATGTCACTTGTTTCAACTGATTTTACAAAACAAGATTACATTTTCCTTTTACCTATCTGTTTAGCTGGGCTTTTTTTTTTTTTTAATATATATTACTTCCTTTACCAAGGGACAGCCTCAGGTTACCAGCAGCATTACTCACTATCATAGTGTAATAAACATTCTTTTCTTTGCAAGTCCCAAATATGACCATCACTCAAACTTCAAATACTCTTAAATTTTCAAAGCCAGCTACTAGAGATATTCCCACTAGTTAGTCTCATGAGATATTTTAACCATCTAGAGTAGGTCCATCAAAGATTTAGTTCTAGTGCTCTAGGTTTAGATATTTTATTACAAACAAGCAAGAAGATGCCAGTACCTGCAACTTTGGGACAAAGAAATAATTAGGAAAAACTTTGAATCATTCAGCTGCACAGCATTTACAGTTCAATTACCATCCCACTTTGATGGCAATTCCATTATATGAAAGAGTGCATAGTATTAGTTGCTATATAGTAAGTGACACATCCTTATGTGTTAACATTTTTCCATCTTCATTTGCAAAGCTCTTCAGAGCTATCCTTACTTTCTTTGAATCAGCATTTATGAAGTGCCATGCTTGCCCTGTCTAATTTTAGCTAGATGATAACTCTGTTTGACTATGCCAATTCTTGAATTTTCAAGATGGCACATATGCTTCAAAATGCAATTAAACTTGAAAATACATAATCTATTGCTGCTAAGAAAATCCCAAGAGCACTAAAAAAATACAAACACGCTGCCTCTGTGGATCAGGATAGTCAAAACGAGTCAAGTTCTCCATTGCAAACCCATGGCACTAATTCTGATCTTACACACCTTTAATTCCACTGAAACACAGGCTCAAACTCTGCTCTAAATGACACTTTTTGCAGCCTCATCACTTTTCAGAAGTAAACCTGAAAAACCTAAAATAACCCTATTGCTTTTTTACACCAAAGTGAACACCTGACCTCAGACAAACACTAAAGACAGACTCAACAATAATTAATAGTCATTTGGTTAATTACTATTATTAAGTAACCAACTTGTGTCCAGGTCAGGTTAGCAAGCAAAATTACCCAAAACTAAGTTAAAATGTTTTGCCAAGCTCTACTTCCATTCATTACTGCAATAAAGAGGGACAAGGGGGAGAGAGAAATAAAGGCAAAGAGACACAGAAATTAAGTTCTTGTTTCAAACAGAATTCCCACATTGGAAAGTTGTTAGAAGATGACATTAAAAGATAAATACTTCAAAATCAGATTGATAAAGCACAACACATTACAATGACTGGAAAAGATGCTCTGCAGTATCAAGGCAAACTACTCAAAGTTAAACAATAAAATGGATTTTACAATTATTCAATCATTTATCAAGACAGACACGAGCATGGGCAGAGAGCCTGCAGCCTTACAGCATTCCCAGTTGATCTCAGTCCTACCTGGTCTGTGCAGGTGATGCTGCTGGAAAGTGTGATGGAGGGACCCCTGACAGAGCAGCATTGCACAGGCACTTATCCACAAATACAGGACCCAGGACATTGCAGAGACCACTGCCATTCTCTAAACAAAATATTAGACAGGTATTATTATCCATCTCCTCATAGCACACAATAGTCGCTTCCATTACATTTATTTTATGAAAAAGACTTGCTTTTGTTAAATATCTTTGTTTCCTGGTTTATTTTCCCCCCTGCAGGATGCAGTTGTCACACAGCAAAGGTCACAGCCAAAAGGACAGCTGAGGTAACAAGATGTCAACACAACAGCCTGCATAACTTTAATAATTTAGTGGCAAAAAATGAAACTATAATGATCTAAGTACTAAGAGAGAGAGAGAGAGGAAAAAAACAAACCAAACAGAGGGCTGGAAAATATTCCCATATCCTTTTAGCACTGAACTTACATAGGTGGATTAACAAAGCCAGCCAAAAACT
Organism: Rhynchotus rufescens; assembly: GCA_032273925.1. Classification (NCBI taxonomy): domain Eukaryota; kingdom Metazoa; phylum Chordata; class Aves; order Tinamiformes; family Tinamidae; genus Rhynchotus; species Rhynchotus rufescens. The sequence goes on along the minus strand of JAVCKT010027772.1, from coordinate 25,266 downwards.
GATCTTTGGGCAGATTCAGAGCTACTTTAAGCACATTACAGGTCAGCACGCAGCGTTATCAGATGTCTGAAGAGCTTTCCAGGCAAGTTCCATGCCCCAGCCTGGAAGGCCAATACTGACCCGGTAGGTAGTTTAGTGTCTTTGACTCCTGTGAGCATTAATTTTTAATCACAGTACTGTCTGCTAAATAAAGTAATTGTTTCTCAGAATTGTGTTCTAATCTCTCGATAAAAATCAGCTTGCTTTTATTCAACCTACCAGTGCACGAGAACTCAAGTACAGCCCCACTGAATTTCATATGGATTAGGTAGCAGACTTGATCTTTCCACAAAGCAAATCACAACAAGAGTATTTTTTCCCCCCTTTCCACAAAAGGGAAAAGGTCATTTGTTATTCTAATATTTTTAATGAGTACTTTCATAATACTCTTCATTATCATACTAACTTGCTAAATTCTCTCACTTCAACAGCTCTTTCTTGATGTCTGCAAGGGGAGGTTTGCAAGGCTCAGCTACGCTCCACATCGTCCCCTTCCCTTCACACCACCTTCTGCTGCATTTCCTATTGCCAAATTAATCAAACTTCAGGCACTCTCCTTCTTCAGCCAATGACACGATGCTGCTTTCTAGCTAATAATCCAATCAGCTCAACATAGTTTGCATAGAGGGAGAGAGACTTGGGAGGATCAAAGTATCTTGCATAAAAGAATTATGCTTTCACAGAAAAATTAAGGGAAAACACAGCCAGTAGGTGACCTATCAGCAGGATTTCCACAGTAGAAAACTTAGATTTCATTATTATTTAATACTGTTAAGTGTCAATAAAACATACATTTAGAAGACTGTTTTTCCTTTTTCTTATTTTAAAGCTAGATGGTCTCTGGTAATCTCTTTAAACACTGTCTGAAAAAAACATAAGTTTATAAATATAATTAACTGAAAACACTAAAAGATTATTTTGATCAGCTATTCCTTTCTCCTGCACTGAGTATTTAATGCACTCCTCAGCACACAGTTTAATTCCCCAAGATTTACTTTACTGTACACAGTATGCTTTTTTCCTCCTCTGCTTTTAGAGAAAGTAATCTTGCAAAATAGAGCTCCCAGGGGGCTTCCCATGTCCTGAGGAATTAACATCTTATTGTCATTTTGGGTGCTCCCATGCTTTTTGCACAACAGAAGAGAAAGATGATTCCTGCACATAGTGATAGTGCAGATTTTCCAGCTCTTATTTAACCTGAACTTCATAAATCCTAGACAAAAAGTGAAGCAAAGCCAAACTTAGACATGGGAACATTTTAACAGAGTGTTTCTTCAGACATCCTATTCTTAAGCACATGGACAGAAAACTTGCTTAACCCATCGCCTATTTTCATTATTAGCATTCTGAATTTTTTGGTTCATTTTTAAAATACTCTTTCAAGCAACACTATTTGAAACTACTTTACCCAGTCCCAAGCATTTCTTACAATCATTTCTTCATGTACTTGACTGTTAGCAAATTGTTATCCCCCCCCCACAGTTTTATGCAGAGATCATCTTATTACCTTATTACTAGTAACAAAGACAGTAAGTCTGCTGCAGTTATTAACTCAGTTCAAAATCTTTTTTGGATTTTAAATCCTAAAGCAGCTCCTTACCTGAGTAATCCAACCAGGAGGAGAGCACTCTAATAGTGTTCATTGGAAAGATCTAACACTTTTTAAAATCCATCTGTACCACAATAAGGGATTTTTTTAATAGCTTCCCAATAATCTTCTTTATCGGGATTAAAAAACAAAAATAAAAAAGTCTTTTTCGTTACAAATCCTATTCCCAGAGTAAAGAAGACATCCGAGCACTCGCACTCTGCCGTCAGAAGAGTGGCCAAGGTTTGAGGGGTGGAAACCTTTTCATTTTCACCTTTAAATCCTCTCCTAGCGGCACCTTGTGCTTGACGAGCCCTCTGGAGCGATCCTGCGATAATCTGCAGCTCCCGCTCCACTTGGGGACGAGGCTCGGGTGCCCCGGGCGCGGCGGCGCCTGCTCCGGCGCGGGCAGCGGCCGCTCCGCGCGCACGTTCGCTCGCCGCTACAGGATGCGGCGGGTCCCGTCGCCTATTTCAATACATCCCTCTCGGGAAGCAGCGCATGCCTTAAAGCGACACAGCCCCCCGCGAGCCCCGGCGCGCCGGGCACCCTGAGCGGCGCTTAAAGAGCGGCGCAGGATGCAGAAAAGCATCCAGTCTGCTCCGGCAGCACGCGGGGACAGAGGCGGGGGAAGAGCCGGCGAGGGGAAGGCACGGCTGCAGCGGCAAAGGACTCGTCGTGGCCAATGACAAACCCAAGACGCTTAAATTACGCCGGCAGCAGCTCTACTCCCCCGGCGTGGCTCCCTCGTGCTTATTTGCAAGAGGCAAGCGAGGCTTAAGGAAGCCTAACCCGGTTTACGGGCAGCAGCGCAGGGAAAGGGCATAATGGCACAAGAGATGGAGGAAGCAAAGGGCAGGAATAACCCTGTCTGTTCCACGGACTCCCAGCTCCCTGCTGTACCTGCGAATCCAGCCCTTCCCTCACTGCTCCCTTCCCGACCTGGCGGCAGACAAAGGGAAGAGAAACACCACAGCTCAGACCCACCAAGTCATTACAGTTATTTATTGCCCACATCTTAAGTGGCCATTTAGAGGAACAGATTGGCTTCCTCCTCCTCTCCGTATTATATGCAATTAGTTTTTCTTAAAGAGCAATTGTAGGTACCTAACAGGTGGCCAAAAACCCCATTCACCCTCACCCCCTTCACACTGAGGGATAAAAACAGAAACTTCATGTTAAGAGTTTAGGGTGCCCTTCAAGCTTACAGGACCATCACAACAGCTCTATATCACAAGAAGCATCTATAGGTAATCATCTCAAAGAAGTTGGAGATACCAAAGGAGTGTCCCCATGCCAGCCCTGGCATGGGCCCCTTCCTCCTGGCAGAGCCCAGAATGGCCATGGAGAGAGAGAGCGTGACTTGGGATAAGCCTGGTTGTGCCCAAAGATGTTTTCCAAAGGTCACTGCTTATTTTGAGTGTTTTGCATGAAAATACATGGGAGCAGCACACTTAATAGCAGCATCCTTAAATATGCTCCCCTAAGGACATGTGGGGAGCAAAAGAAGAGAAGGGGAAGCAGTGGGGAGCAGCAAGGCATGAGGAGGGAGGAGGAAGGAGCACACACACAAAAGACACAGCTAAAACCTCCCAGGAAACTGCAGGGCCTCGTGGAGAGGGGGAGGGCTGAGACAGGTTGTGACCGCACACCTGAGCAGAGCAGACACAGATTTAGCCAAGACCCAGATTTATGTAAGTGCAGCAGAGCTGTCGCTCTGCCAAGCGCTGCTGCCTGCCCGCTCCGTGAGGCTAATGCCACCATAACCCCTGGCAGATGCTGCTTCTGCACAGGACAAGCTCCACAGAGGCACAGGACGTGTTGCTACCACAGGAGAAGGGGGAAGATCAGAGCAATGGAGGAGAATATTAAACAGGCTGCGCTTGCAGCCTCCCTCTGTCCTGGCTCCCGTCATCCGACGGGAGCCGCGGAGTCCTTGGCCAGACCTGCAGCAGCTCCCGCACACCTGCTTTGGTGTCTGCTGCCAATTTGAACTTCCAGTAGACCGACAAGGCACAAAACAACTCCTCCCTGCTTTCAGCTGGGCACCGTGTCATCCCCACCTGACACTTTGGGGTTTTGCTTGTCCCTTCCCAGCTCAGGTGTCAATGTCCAACAGGGAAAGCAACATTCCCTCCTTATGTGCACAAACTCACGAGTTCAATGGAGTGGGGGCTACTAACTGACAGGGCTGAAAAATGAACACAGGAAGCTAACAAACTGACACGGAACAGGCTGCACACTACAGAACTCTTGGAAATTTGTCAGAAAAAAGGCAGAGTAATTTTTCTCTGAAAGAGATAGGGTAAAAATTATGCAAGCCTTTACATGCAGTAGGCTACAAAGATTAGACTCAGAGGTCTAGTCTTCTCATCTGTCCCATTTCTTATATGATCTTCTACTCTGAAGACAAACAAGAAAGGGGACAGACCAGGGGTCCTAGCAAGATGAGAGCACAGAAGTCTTATCCACAGGCCACTCCACAGACTGGGGGAGGGATAAGGAATGACTTTGTGGGGTTATCAAATGAAGGACCATGGCAGAAGGGTGACATTTCCAAGGTGGAGGCAGGCTGCAAGCAGCCAGCAGGTATCAAATTGCCTTTGAGATAGGCTCCTTTGTGCATATTGACTGTGCTCACAAACAGAACTGCCATTTCCTCTTCATGCTACTGTTCATGTGGAGATGTCAAGTGATTGATAAGAATAAGTAAATAAAAATAACACTGCTTGCTGCCTGGACCTCTACTTATCACAAGCTTTAGTAACGCACAAAAGAAAGGAGCATATGCACACTGGATCCCTGCAGACAGATTGGGAGCTGCACTCGAATAAGAACCTCTGGCCTCTACTTTTGAATGTTGCCTCTGCTCCTTTCCTTCCCCACCCCTTCACCACAAATGTCTTTTACCATGTAAAGATTTAATATGACAAATCTCAGGCGTATATTTTACAGGGTCTGAAACAGGCTCACCACCTTTGAAGTGCAAAACACATTAGTTCTAGTGCTCCTGGGACAATGCAGCTTGGATTTTACAGATCTGTATTCCCTCTTCCTCCAAGCTGTCTCTTCCCACCCTACAAGGGTTTCACACATACCCAGATTTGCTTTTGGCCCCTGTATGGACAAGGGCAGCACATATTTCAACCCAGTAGTGTAAGTCTTCCTACCCGAGGTGAGCTGGTTCAGATGACTAGAGAAGCTCTTCTTGGTGGTTGGCATCCATAAATCCGGTGGCTCCTTCCCACCCAAAGAGACTTCCTACAGTCCATTTTCACATAGCGTCCTTGTAACACCTCTGCTGTTACAGCCTTTCCAACCTTGCTTAGCAGAAGCTTTATCAGACTCTCCTAATGTGCCAGAAACATCAACTATCAAGATGGCATAGCCAGATCCATTAAAAAAGGCAAGCTAAGTCACCATAAATGCTATGCACTGAAATGAACAAAGTTAAACCACGAATGCAAATATCAAATGCAGTAAGAGAGCACAGGACTTCTACTGTTATTTCCAGCTTACCTTAGAGGTGCCTTCTGCCTTGTTAAAAGATCCAGTCTTCACACTTCCAGCATTTGTGAGGCTAAGATTCTGCTTCTTACAAGTTTGCCTTGCCTAAGAGGAAGGAGAAAAAAAAATAATAAAGAGAACTATATTTGTCAAAGAAATTTATATCAAAAAGTTTGTCCTAGTTCTTTTTAAAGCTTGTAGGACAATGCACAAAAAATAGACCCTTATTTATAACTTGCTATTAGCCAGCAACAGACCATCCATACTTGCTAAAGAACAGCAAGAAGCATTAGGTGTACAGTACATAATCGTCAAGGAATAAAATTGTAATATCACCTAGCCTATTCAAAATATAACTGTGAAAGTGTCACTGTGCTCATCATGCCAGGTAAACATAGCCTTACTATAATGGAGAGGAATTGTTTATTTAGTTTCAATTTAGAGACACTAGCAAAGCAAAGGCATTTAAGTCAAAACAGCCCTGGAGTGATGCCAGTCATGGTGTTATTGTCAAGTAATAATACTGTTATCTTTACCAGCTATACATTAGCTGTAGACATCATCCCACTTTTAAAATACTGAATCTCTTCTCATCAGTTCTCAAAGACTTCAGCCCAGGTATTCTTACATTGTCCAGCTGAAATCATTTTAAAAAACTATTGAAATATTCCTAGCATCAGAAATACATCAGTACTAGTGTCAGGACAACACTTAGTATTTGACTAATCAGTTCCAGTATACCAGTCCCCAGGCATAGTCTGAATGCATAGTGAAAAGTGACTCTCTTTAGTGGCAAAAGATGACAGTAACATATATGTTTGTAATATTTGAAATGTAATTACATAAATCAGAGACAAAATAGTTAACTGGGCAGCAAATTCACTTTTGCCTATTTAGGGACAGTCACAGGGCTGCCCTTCCTGCTTTTAAGTTTACCGCACTGCTAGCTCTAGAAGAAGCTAAACAAGCAACAGGCCTCCAGTAGCTGAAAACCAATGGGAAAAAGAGATGCTTTGCTAGCAGGGAAGACAGACCTCATGTCAGGGTTCATACAGTGCAAATAACATGGAAGTGGGGCTACCTGGAGACAAGACTCCTCACTGGAGCACTGCAATTAATCCTTCCAAGCTTCGGCTTCAGGCTGCAGCAGGTGCTCCCCAGCCCACCTAATCTCCCACATGGAATAGACCCCTCAGAAAAGCAAAACAAGCTCCCCAGTAGATTTAGCTCCTCTTCCAAATGCCTCTCCAGTCTTCCCAAGCTCCTATACAGTTTTCTACAGCCTTTTGGCTATTTCCTCCACCCTCCTCTGACTAGTGAAGGGAGAACCCTCCCAAAAGCTGTTCTGCAAACAGGACCTCTGCTAAGAGCCCAGAGTTCTTCTAGAAACCACCACACACAGCTGTGTTTGGATGCTCAAATACTCATCCCAGCAAACCCTCTTCACCTGTGCTCACCTGTGCTATTGACTTGCTTCAATAACAACCTTTGGCCAGTACCTCTGCAGAGGGAAAATGTTAAAGGCCTGTTCAGCTCTGCAGTGTTGCACTTCTGGTGTTTATAACACCCTGAAAGCCACATTTTAAAGTCATCTAAGTCTGCACCAGGTCCAGCTGCAGGGGGAATTTCAGCTCTTTTATTTCACTAGGGCATTGGCCAAATAGCCTATTTGCAAACGTGTGTGTTTGCCTGCACTTTATCACAAGGAAAGTCAATGGTGGAAAAGCAATAATAAATGGACAGGTTTCTTTGCTATCCGCCCCCTGCAGCTGTGAATTTTTATAATGGATTCACTATGTGATGTTAAAATATGTTGCAGTTTATTGAGGGTAAAACATCCTGTGTTTTGCAGAGGCACAGTGAGGCTTCCATGCACATATTTGAGTGTTCCTGAAGACTCCCAGATTCAATGTGCTGTATATGGTGATTTTGACTACTGTTGGATCAAACTACTGCGCAATATTATAGCCTAAATATTAACCATATTAAATATTAACCATTCTGTGATTCTAAAGATTCTAAGGGAACCCTTAAAAAGAGAATGCAGGTAGACTATAAGGGACAATTTCTGACTTCAGTAATGCTCCTGAAAAGAATACTGTGGGAAAGTAGCACAAATAAAAGACTCCCTTAAAGAAGACTTAGAAACAAGAAGCTAGGGGAAGTTCTTCCATACAAAATAAGTGAATTCAGCCAATATATACCTGATGCTATTTTTTTTTGAAAGCAAGGTGAAAACTATTTAGATTCTTTGGACCAAGCCACTGTTCGTTTAACTAAGAGACGTTATTGTAAAGTCTGTAAGGCAATACGACTTAAAACAATAAGACTTAAAGATTTCATTCCAGGCCACAGCTACGAGTTTTGTCATTATTTAAGTGAAACATGGCAGGCATTCCTTTCCAAAACCTATCCATTTGTTTTCTGGCCTGAGCAGAGAGCCACAGCAGAGACCTGTGTGCTGTGCCCGTGCAGTAAAAGGTTGCTTCCCCAGGAAAAAAATAGTGCATGAAATGAGCATGGAAAAAATCATATACCGTGCAGTCTTTGCTTCAAGACAGGTTGGTTGACTGACAGCAAACCTATATAATAATTCCTTCCAGGCAGATGGCAGGATCACGATCTGCTCTTCAGTTGCAATTCTCTGCTGCCTCCCATAACCCAACCACAGGATCTACCAATAACTGGGCTGTTTTATGTAAATTGTGCAACACTCAAATCAAAACATATGGATTAATATTGTGACTAGTTCTCGTATTCCATGTTGTAAAAATTTGCCTTGAATTTGCCTCTAACATTTCATAGCTGATCATATGCAGATAATAGCTTCAGAAATCTACACAAAAGCAACTTGTAAATCTGTACACCGCCCCTGACAGACAATACTCTCTTGAACGTTTGTGTAGGCGTTGAAAATCTTGCCATACATCGCTAACTCTCTCAGCACATATTGTTTTTAGGCTGCCATCTGCTAATGCACAGTTCTACCCTAAGAGCGATGCAGGAGCGACGCAGTCTCTGGTCTGCTCTGTTTTCAGATTTACTATTTTATTTCTTTCAATTCCCACCACTCAAATTGCGCCATTCTTAACTCTCACTGTAGTAACAAAGTTCAAGAGACCCATTCACTTCACTGCCAATTTTCAGTGATAAAGAACATCTATTGAGCAGGTATCTGGGCATTTGTTTAAATGAACCAAAGCAACACTTTGCGTGGTGATGTTCCTGGAACTCACTTGTCTCAGTGTTTTTTCCTACGCATGTCCTAGAGAGATCCTAGGCCAAGCAGGAAGTTTGGAAGCACACATTATCAGGGAATATATATTAAAAGCATGTTTTAAGCTCGTGGCAAATAAAGAGCCAAAACTCCCACAGGAATCATACAAGTACTTCTTGAACAAAGCACAGCTATGCACAGCACACAGAATGTAGGGCTCTAGTTACCATGATTAATAAGGAGTGATAAACAGTATTTCTGATAGATTTTGCTCCTCCCTGGAAATGTCAGTAGTGCTCTTGCTGCTGATTTTGATTCGCTATTTGCAAAATTTATAAGATAATATTTAATTCTGTTTTCTTCCCTTCTCCACCTCCCACCCCCTTTGGAAACAAATTTACAAGGGATAATTTAGGTTAAGTTTGCAATGCAGGATCTATCACTAAAATATATTGGAAGCCACAAATTTATCTTCAGGAAACTGAGGAGTGTGTTATTTGGCAGCTGAAATTTATCAGCTTTATCTTCTCCCACACACTCTTTTTACTACTCCACCTTCTTCTCAGGTTTTCAAAGGTGTTGTTGTCATTTGCTGCTGAATAAAATACTAGTTTTTGTTGGCATTGGTGGCTGAGTACATCAAATTGTTGTTGATGTCCCATTCGGAAATCTGTGTGCCAAGCAGGGAAGTCAGAATACATAAGTGTACACAAATTGCACAGAAATCCTTCCCATATTGCTTGCAAAACATAAAAGTCAATAAAAAGGACCAAGACAAGAAAATAGAGATTTGAAAATGAGAATATACAGAGGCATATGCTTAAAGGAGGCTCACCTACTGGTTTTGCTTTTTATTCTGGTTTGTACAGCAATCCTCCTTCATTCCCTACATTACACAAAAATGGTACAGTAAACTTTAAGTGATATGTTGTTCTTGCTTCCAGTAATCAAGGTAAAGCAGAATAATCTTCTTCATTGAAAAAATATCTTTTTTGCTTCTAAGAAACAATGTAGTTCTTGTTATTCTGTCTGTGCTCTAGCAAAAGATTGCAATTGCCTTTTTTACAAGGTTTTAGTTGCTAGAGATATAAACTGTCTCTCCCAAGTATGACAGATGAATTCTCATGCAATGAAATATGATACCTTCCTCAGAGCCTGAAAGCAATTCTAATAGATTTTCAGGGAAATGATGAAAATTAGCTTAATGTTGCATAAATAAAGAAATTTATGTAACCTGGAATGAAACCCCACCACAGGCAGAAGGCTGGGCCCTACTTATGACATTAAAGCTTTCCCTTGACAGCTTATGTGAGTCTATAATGGCCATGGGGTCATTTGCTGGCCTTCTGAGTTTCACCTGATACAGTCATCACAGCTAAATTTTAAATATGATTCATTTTGCAGGCAGCACAACATCCAGTTGGCTCCTCCTTCCATTTCCCCACAGGAGGCTGAAAAATGTTAAATTGTTCTCTTCACAATTAAATTCATGAAACACTTAAATTCTATGGCAGCCAGACACCAAGGAACAGGAAAATCATTTCATCTCATAATGTTTTAGAGCCCCTAGGCAAATGTAAACAGTGTATGCTGTGATAGACTAAGGATTTATTGATGCTGCTGAACAGTGAATCTGCTGATTTATTTTTAATTCCACTAGATTTTTTAGGGTAATTTACAATTATTTATTACAGAATTTTGGTGGAACTATTATTTAGGGCGTTTGAACATACCAGACCCATTTATGTGCAAAGGTATTTTAAACAAAAAGACGCTAAAAGCAAATCAATCTGTATTGAGCTAACATTGACTTGTAATAGTGAATCATTATTACACTCACTCCATTGCCAAAGCATAAAAGGGGTTTTAGGATCCCTTGCATAATGCAGCTTCTCAAGACCAAGGAGTGTTTTATAGGCTGCCACTAGAGGTGCTGCTGACACTAGTCCTCAGGGTTAGGCACAGAAGCGTGTAAGTCCCTTTCATATTCCTGCAGATATTTTATTCACCATTAAGGTAATAGATTTTTCTGATAAAAATATAACTAAACTGTGTAACACTCTGTTTTAACTGTTAACTTATATTTTACTCAGAATGACAAGAAGCGGCCATTTCAAGTACATACATCTTTGTTAATATATCAAATTGTTAAAAACATAAGTAAATATATGACTTTATGTCTTGCCACTTACTTTTACAGTATTGCATTTAGCTTTAGTGGAATGCACTCTTGTGCTTCAGCCATATTCTGCTGCCTTGGGAACCGTGTGAAAACCTAATGGATAGCAAATCAACTTTCATGGCAAGAGGTGAGCCACAGGTCTTCAACAGCACATAGCAATTGATGCTTGTTCATAGGAAGAGCCATCCTGAATCATCCTAAAGGTCTATCTTGGTGGCCAAAGGTCTATCTCAGTAGATATCTAGGTTTCATCAAGGTTGTCATCTTCTGTCTCTCAGCTTTTTGTCATGTCCACCAGTTGGTTCATTTTGCAATCTGTGGGTTAGCACCTTAGGTAGAAACTACCTCCATTTTATCTGTGCATATGATTTTACAGTAAAAGGGGAAAAAAGAATAAAGTTCCTAATGAGGATGAAATCAGAAAATGTCCTGTATTGTCTTAATTTGACAAGATATACTCAAAAACAGAGAATCTACGGTCTTACAAGAGAGACTCTGGAGGAAACTTTGATGGTCTTGGTGACAATGAGTGTTTTATCATTGTTTATGGACAGACTTTCACCCTAATAACAACTTCTCCACTTCACTGTACATTGTTATTAGGATAAGAGTCTCTCAGCTACAGTTTGCCTGCTTGCCTTTATTTTTCTCAATCTGTAACATCCCCAATAACAAATAAATTAGCAAATATAACAGTCCTTGAAGAAAATTCATGCCTAAAACAAGGACATTTGAAAGATCCATGTGGAAAGAGTTATAGCAGTTTCATCTGAGGTATTATAGGAATAAAATTTTAAGAAATAGATCAGTGTTCCCCGGGAACATTAAAGTGTTATCGTGTGAGAAACAATACCTCTCGGCTCAGCCTCCAAACAGACTAATAGATGAATATTACTGCATTCAGAAGGCAAAATATTAATTACATTCACAGAAAATCACAATTGTGAGGACATATTAAAATGGAATAGACAAGCTGGAAAGGATGATAGCAAAAAAAAAAAATTATAACACCTATAAGTGTCCTGCAGTCTTGCAAGTTGTTAGTGCTCTAAGGGAATCGGAACAGTAGAACGCCTCCCTTTTACCAACTGTTGTCAGGCTGTTTCTGTGAGCAGCTGATGGGAAGAATGAGCAAAGAATGAGTAAAAATTTCTCTACAATTTTGGCAATGCAGGGACTTGTAAAACACGTCTTTGAAGTCAGAGTGATTGCAAATAGGAGAGGGAAAGTCATGCAAACAGTATTAAACTTGTATCTTGGGGAGGTTTTATTCCCAGCTAACCTGCTCCTGAAGCTCATCCAGACAGCTGATTTGCCAGGAGCTTTCTCCAATTTGCAACAAACCATGAGCATCTCACAAACAGAAAACAAAGAGAAATGACAACAAGCTATCAAATGTAAACTCGTCTCGATGCAACTGTTCAGGAGGGAAAGGGCTATGCAGCAAACAAAATAATAGGCAGGCTGGTGAAAACTTCTGTTTTTTTTGGTTTTCAGAGATGTAAGAGTAGGATTGGAAAAATTAATTGGCTTCCAATTTTACCCTTGCTCTGTGAAAATGCATGAGCAATTATGGGCAAAAATGCCAATAACAGTAACAGTAGTCATAACAATAAATATGACAGGAACTGCCTGAAAAAAATTTACAAAGTTAGAGATTTTCCAAATTCCTACCCAAGGAGTTTGTTTCTGCAAGAAACTCCTTTGTTTCTTGCAGAATGACAGAACATCTTTTATGGCAGAGTTAACCAGGACTTAGACATACACTCTTCTGTGTGTTACCTATGCAAGAAAACATATCAAGACTCCATATTTCTGAGAATATGAATATGAGAGAAAGGATCTATTGCATCCATGGGAAAACACAGCCTGTCTCTTTTTCTTGAGATTTCTTTCACTTTTCTTTTTTTAATTTCTAGTCATATCAGAAACACTAAGATATAGAGCAAATAAGATTTCAAGAATCCTGACTTCATGCATGCAATGTCTTACGACATTGGCAAACAAGCCTAGGAATCTTAAGTCAATGAAGATACCTAACCCTATACGTCAAAACTGCCCAAAACCTAATATACAAAGTAACATCTCCATATACAAGCTGCACTTTTGGCTGCCAGATAGTCCTGCTGTATATTCCCTAAGTGCTGCAACTTGCACCTTATGAGGTCCCCTATGGATTAAGTCAATGTATGTAGATGCTGCTGCCATCATGCCTTGCCCTCCATTTCTGTGTGTCCTGTGAATTACTTCCCTTGTGTCTGCAAGGTCAGATAGTGGTGGTGCAAATGCAAGAAAAGATGTGTTTCTGCCTGGCCAAAAGAGGGACAAAAGGAGGAGGCCCATCAGTGAGTGCCTCAGCATGGCTTGGCTCAGCTGTCATTAAACCACCGGTGAGGTTTAAAATATATGCTACATTTTTGGTGCAGAAGAGGCTTGAAAAGCTGATTCTACTCTCCCTGAAAATGGTGGCACAGCTCCCATTGTTTTAGAAGAGCTAAAACTATATCACTGCACTGCAGATCCCACCCTGTCTTCATCAGCCTTGAAAACAATAGGTTGTACTCAGTTGAAATAAAGGGTCTAGAAAAGGGCAGCAGAACTTGGCCCCGAGAGAGAGTATTTTTTTCTGCATCAGTTTCACACATATCAGTAACATATGGAAGTTTGATGTAGTTAAGAAAGAAATCTAATTCAAAGTCATTTGGCTATAAGGATAATTTAACCATTCTAGTATTACTGAGTGATTATGTGTATTTGGAAAAGAAGAAAGCAAATACCCACAGGCCACTTGTTTATGATGTTGCAATTTCAATAAGTTGCTATAGAGCAGAATGGGGTGCTGATAACACGGAAGATAACCCAGTGTGATGGGACTATCAGCACCTGAGGAGTTATAACTGATTGACTTCATATTTACCAAATGTTCCAGGCACACCGTATCATGTTTACCTAATGATTAAAAGGAGTAGTAAATGGAATGACTTTCTTTTAATCTGTACGAGCAATATAATTAAATTAGTCACAGGGTGGATAGAGGCCCATCAGCCAGGAGGGACTTTCCACAGTGACCTACTTCTAAAATCTATAACATCATTGGTTCCATGGCAGGTCATTGCATGATGCTGGGATATGTATACAGTATGTCAAAAATTAAAACTAACACTGTTTCCCCAAATTTTATTCTAACTACATTTCCCTACTTTACAATTCTCATCTTATGATTATTTTTCCTACAAGACACACTTATTAAACATTTGAGCCTACCCAGTTGCAGACGGACAGTATCTGACAGTTTATCCCAGTTATCATTAATTATTAATGGCTGTATTGCAAGCTTTGCTGCATCAACTCATAACCTCACTTGCAGTCACCTAATTTTTCAGTTAATTATGAAATCCAGAATCCCCCTCTTACAGGCAAGCTGCTTACTTTAAAGGGCAGATAGTTGCACATCTAATTGCTGTTTTAAATGAGGTTGGTTAAACTATTTACCTGCTCTTACAGAGATGTGGACTATATCAGGCTCCTGCTTTAATGATAAAATATAAAGTATTGTCACCTACATGTAAGTTACATGAAATAGTAAATGCAAGCCAATCAAAAGAAGTGCTGTTTTCTCAATGCTGAAAAGATAATATTGTCCAATTTAATATAGGACATTATTAGGGTTTCATTTTAATTTATCTTATGAGCCTTTTCTAGTAATTTGGAAGTCCACATGTAGCATTATCATATATAATATCCACCTTTGATTTATAAAACATATTATCCTACATTGAAACATTATGTATTTCAATGCAGTTTAATGATTCTACCAAAACTTGAATGAGATAGGATGTAAAAAGCTGACGGGTGGAGGATACACCCAACACAGCATCTTGACATTAGAGGGCTCCATAATACACAGAGAATGGTCAAAGAGAGTCTCATTTTGAGGTCAATGACACTCAGGAGACCAGTACAGACTCTTCTTGGAGCTGTGATTTGTTGATACACTAAATTAATATTATAGAGTCCTACTGCTTTGTCAAAAAGCCCCTCTACTGCACAATGCAAAGAGTTGATTCTTCATAAAGTTATTCTAGTAGTTTGTATTTGTTTTAGAAAGACTTGAGTGGGGCTCGATTTTACTAGAAGACTTTAATGGAGATCCCTGATCATGAACTCATCTCTCCATGGTGTTACGGCAGATCTGATGTTATACTGGTATCATCTGTCTTCCCAGAACTCAGAAAAAAATAGCAAAACAAATTCTCTATCATCTGATCCTGTTTATGAGACCTATTGCAGTGGGTGTCCATGCCTGACCACTTGTTACAGCTGAAGCTCAGCTTGGCTGTGACAGCTGCAGAGGCACAGCTGAAAGCCACGCTTTGGTCTACCTTTTCATCTTTCATCTATGTCATCTACCACTGTCAGGGCTCTAGAAGGAGATATCACCTCAGGCTGCTACAACACCCACCAAACAGTTGGGTGGCCTACAACAGGTAACCATCACGGATCTTTTTCTTACAGAAATGGATGCAGTTCCCAAAAAAATCAAATCGCTCATCCCCTATGATGAAGAAAAAAAAAACTGTGAGTATGATGGAATAACATGGAGCAGAGTTAGAAGAGCCTTCAATAGGCCTCTAACTTTGCGCAGAGCCAAACACAGCTATAAAGAATCAGTTGCAGAAAATTTGCTTCATGAACACAAGAGCTTTTCCTCGACATAGATAATTTAATAATGTAATCACTGTGGAACAAGAAAAAAAAATGAATGCCATTAGCTCATTTTTATGGCACACTTTATTAACAAAAATACTTTTACAAACATTTAAAATGGCAAAACTTTACAAAGTGCCTTTTAGATTTACCGTCATAGCTTTCAGGAAAATGTAACTTGTCTTCCTCACACTTCAAAGAGCCTAATCCTAATATCTTACTAAGGAATAAACACATGAGTACATGAATACAATGAGTCTCATTCTATGGAAGATAAAGGAGCTTTTCTGAGTAGTGCTTGCACAGTCCCAAGGTTGTGCAAGTAAACAGACTTACGTAGCTTTATATAGGTGCTTCATTCAAGCCGTGTGGCCATACACAAACTTCATCAGCTACATACCCATCAGCTCTTCCTTTCTACATCATCTACCTCCTGAATAAGTGGCCAACACATTGGTAACCAGATACACTGACTTGTGGTAGCCTACAAAAGAAATCCATTGCTTGGACCTTATCCTGACACAGAGAGCACTTTTTTTTCCTCAAATACTGCTGTCATAATTTGATCCCATATTCCTGGAAAACTTCCAGAACAAATTTCTGGAAAACTTCTGTACAAATATTCATTTTGCTAGTCACCAAGAAAGGCAGCAAAGGAGAAGCAAACAACTATTCAGAGTACGGCTACCAGTTAGGCATAATCTTTTCAAAGCTGTAGAGCTTGACTCTTCAACGTCAGCACTTGCACCCTGTGCATGCCCAAGATACCCAGAAAAATTCCCACCGTGAAAGGCAACAGCAGCTTTTGAAGCAACGTGTGAAATTTACACCATCTGAAGACTGGGGACTTGGTGTTGAATTTATTAAGCTTGAACTAAATCCCACTGTAACTAATAGGGGAAAAAAATTCCTTCACTTCAGTGCCTTACAGAACAGGCTTACTCTTTGTGGACCCCTTTGGGCCATGTGACACGGACATCAGCAGCCTTCAAACCATGACCATCTGATTAGCACAAGGATACTGACTCATTCTGGGGTTGCTGAAAAATCCCACAAGCAGTATGTGCCATGTATTTGGTCACCAAACTGCGATGAAAAGCTTATGGATTTTTATTTCTGAAACCAGAAATAAATAAAACCAGAAATTTTTATCTCTGAAAAATTTGGGAGGGAGAGGGAGTAAATTATCTGTCTCATATCTGTCTCATATCTTGGTCCCCAAATCACAGGTCAATAACATTCTGGCAAGAGGATTCCTCATTGTGCTGCATTTAGAGATCAAGTCATGTAACATGAGGAGGCAGTTGCAGGAAGGGAGCAAATAAAAACATACATTGCCTTATGGTAGTTGAAGTTTTTGCTGAAATTCTGATTTTTTTTATGTCCACATTTGATTGGTCACTGCTTTAAATAAAGACACAAATCGTACAGAAAATATAATTGAGGAGATATTTTTTTAACTTATTGCTCATAAATTTTATCAATTTCACAGCATTTTTTGATCTCATCTGTTTTTGTATTCAGATAGTCCTAAGTATCTAAGTATCTAAGAGGTATCAAATCCTAAGATACCTCTACCAGCAGTAGATGGTAGCAGATTACAGGATCCTTGCTAGGATCTAGTTGGCTTTCCTGCCCAAATTCCTCCATATACCAGTATTCCCAAAGCACCTCCACCGAACACAGCCAGACTCAAGGCAGAGCAAAGCCAGAACATTAACCAAAGTTGTGCAGCACTTAAAGATGCTGCTATGCAATGTAAAACACTGGAAAAAAGCAAACAAACAAACAAAAATATTGGGATAAAGGTCACAGATAAAGCTTTCAGAGGCTGAAAAATGAGAGAAAAATTCCAGAGTCTGGAACAAATGAGACAGAAAGGTACCGGAGTGGCCGGGAGTCAGCTCTGAGCTTGCCGCAGCTCTCTGGTTACACCACATCACTGCAGCTTGTTGGCAATGGCCATTACGGCCAACTGGAGAGCGACAGACGGGATGAAGATGGCACAGAATTAAATATTCTAAAAATGCAGATGTGACTGTAACATCCTTCAGCTTGCCATGGAGCCCAGTGAAGAAAGCAAGCTGTCAGTGGCACATCTGCTTGCAATTTTTCCATTTATTAAATTTGAAACCAAATTTTGACAGTGATAAAACAGAAGGAACAGTTGTGTGTTTGTATTAAAACATCATTTGGATAAGCAATAACTGGTGATTGGTGTAAAAGAACATCTGTGATATTAGCATGCTATTTTTATCTGAAGCATGTCACACTGAGAAAGGCAAAGAAAAAAGAAAAAAAGAAATGAAATTATCACATATGATTGTTCAAATTTAACTTTGTTAAAGACACACACTTCTCCTCCAGTGCAATTCTCATAGAGTTAACAGCTGTCTTTTCTATGGAATCAAATAAACATTCTGGTATTTTGATTTGACTATGAATCATGCTTCTAAAACACTTTTGGTGATTAATTTTTAATCCCAAATTGATAAATTCCTGCTCACACAATACTGTTAACACTAAGATCCATGTCTTTGTGAGCTATAATCTGAATCTTTCTTGTTAGTACTAATGGAGTTTATTTTGTCTGTGAGAAAAATAATTAACTATAGCAGAAAACAATGTTGAGATGAAAAGGACAATAGGAAAGATAGGGTATTTTAAACCTAAAGCATGTTAGTCTTTTGTTAGGTAATAACAAAGCACTTTGGTTATTAGAATCCATTGTAAAAAGACCGAGGAAATTTAGTCTAGCCACAGAAAAAAACATTTCCACTTTTATATAAAAGCAAACATTTTCTTTGTGTGTATAAAGCAGAGGGGGAGGGGGTTTAAAAGCATTTATAGAACTTTCAGCTCATCATAGTTTATATCAGGCAAGAAAGTGATAAAAGATGTTGATTTTATTAATAATTTATATAGGAGAAATATTTAGAGCCCACTCAGCAGGTGGTAAATTGAAGGTCCACAGTAATAAACAACTCAACAAAAATACCAGACGTTAGGATTGTTGTTCAGAAAACTGTTCACAGCTCTACCCAATCATTAAACCTTTTTGCAGGAATATATGTGCATTTATACACATATCTCTTCCTCTCGGAAAGAACATCCATTTGCCTGGCATCTCCCTGCTCCCTTATTCCCATTACTGAAGGGTTCTCCCAACCATCCACAATGGTCCCTAAGGACCTGTGGAAAGCTGGCTCATGTGTGATCTCAAATGTGTTCATGCTTGACCCTGGCAGTTCACTGTTTAGATGTTACTTCAGATGTTTCTTTGAAAAAAAAAATCAATAGTTTTTTATTAAACTGAGAAACCCTCTATTTATCACCCCTAATTGAGGTTAATAGGGAAGAAGTATTTGCTCTACAGCTTTGATCTTAGTCTATCAGTTAAAAAGAAAACCTTTTAAAACAAAAAAGTGAACTAATAGCAATATTCCTCAGCACTCAACGTCTCTATGGTCATTTAAAGAAAAATAAAGATCTAATTTTCCTTTTAAGCATAGTTAATCTCTATGCAGCACTGTCAGCGTATGAGAAGCTTTAGCAGGACATTGCAACCTTATTTGTCTAATGCTTTGGACTGGAGCTTTTCCCCTGCTTTCTTTGGGAAATTTTGAGCTGTTAAGATACTGTTGCAGGACTCAGACCTAGTGTCAGCATCTACTTAGTCACGTACTTCCCATGAAAAATTGTTCAAACTGCTTTATTTTAAGTTTCCAGGAAAATTTCCTCAATTGACAGCAATGCATGAAGATACTGTCTCCAATATGATAAAATTTGGAAAAGATCAGGCAGTAAAGTGATGTCAGACTGTTACCTAAATTGAAGGTGAAGCCATTAATTTAAGGCCTAATCCACTAATGCTTGCATTGATCAAATTCCTACTACTGCTTGCATTAAAGAACTCCTTGATTTTGCGCATAGGTGATTATTATTAAAAGGCCACCTTTAAAAACACCCTCTTTGTACATGTTAGATCAATAATCTGTCCAAGAATCAAGGAGCTGTGAAAATGAGTTATAGAGGGAACTGTGAAGATAAATTATAGACAGTAATTAAATAAAAAAGCATCATTTATGATTGACTGGGAGAAGACATATTTGGGAATATCTAGTCAACATTTTAATGTATTTTTTCATTCTTAAAAGCTACTGAAAAAATCTATATTAGGCCTTTCTGTTACTGTGATTTTAGTACCTTTCTTAATTAAGCCCAGTCTCAAAAGAAGGGTCTGTTTCTCATTTTAGATGTAGGACTTTGCATAGAGACCAAAAAAAGCATAAGTGGAGATGTGGGAAAAATACTGTTACATTGTGTACTCCTGGTGCAAAAGAAGCAGAAAAAGATGCGCTAAGAACTTGTGAAGCAATCCTAGCAGGGGGCAGAGGCAAGAGAAGGAGAAGCAGATCAAGGGCACGAACCTAAACCCACCACTCAGCAGCTCCTAGGCCTGACGTTGACATGATAATACGGTTGCTTTAGTAATCTTACTTGATAATTATCCAGATTATTCATTTGAGACAAAATAGAACAAACTTGCAATTTAAAATATCAATTTATCCCATTGGTTAGACTTATCGGTCTTCTACCCCAACTGTCTTTGAGAAAATCCTTTGGAACATTAAAGTGACATTTCCACAACTGTAAATTGGTACAGTCATAATTGTACTATATTGACACTAAATGGCCTAGAACACAGGCTATGGTGCATGTCTCAGTTTACTTTCTTGAAAAGGGAATTGGAAATATAAGAGAACATGGTATATGTTTTTTATCCATTCATGAGAAGTCGAAAGTGATGAAACCACACAATCATATGTTCAATAGGCATAACATCATATTTATTTAGCGCACCCCATTTATGGCAGATTTTTAAAAGCTGCAGTCCAAATGAGTGCCATCCTATTAGAGAATGAGAAATTGTTCAGATTGTTTCCTGCTACCAATTTCTGTACTAAGGAATAAAATGATGAACTAAAGATGAGTAATGTGGACAATGTGAGTGGACAATGTGAGTGGACATGCCTGATTCTTATTACTTTCATAGTATGAATGCATTTATAATAGAGCAAAGGATAATGGAATAATGTGTGTTTTGTATGTGGCACATATGTATAGATAATATGTTCATAACAGTGTGTTTAGTTAGTTAGAGGATTTTATTAATTTTGCAATTATTATGACAGTAAAAACTAAAAAGAGGTTTCTTTAACTCCTCTGTTGTTTAATAGAAATGACAAGAAGAGTAGACATTGGGAGATGAATGAAGCAGGGCTGAGAACAGTTCCCTTGGAAAAAAAACTCAATAAACACATACAGCTGTAAATCTAACCACTTTTCTTGGCCAAATAGCATTGAAAAACCGTTACAGATTATAAAACACTGTAAAGTGACCTTTTTAGGACTGAACAAGAAATCTGTACTTTTCTGTTAAAGAAAGATGGTTGCTCACAAATCAGTTTTTCCTTTGCATTTTCCATCTCAGTTTGTAGAAACAACATGCTTGTAACTGTACCTACTTCTACCACTAAACTTTAATTTTATCATAAATCACAGAATATTTTACCCAGAGTCTGATAAAACCACTGAGCGTCTGGCTGCACTAGTATAAAGTCCAATATTTACCAATATGTTTGGGATTACTTGGAGGATGCAAAGCTGAGTAGAGAGCCACTGTATGCTTATATTGGGGTGCATTATTTCCAGAAGATAAGGTCTGCTATGCAGGCTCCTAATACAGTCTTCCATCAATGCCCAGCCTGCTAAAACAGTGCATGGAAGTGACTGATCTACAATTTGCATTCTCTTTTCAGTCCATCAACAGAACATTATTAAAACCATTGAGCCCAAGCCCATTAGAACAGCGCTCACGTATGAAACAATGCACAGGTCTGCTTGTTCCCATTTTTATGCACTGCTATAGGACTATAAATATTCATCGTAATGTAACTGAAAATTATTGAAGTGAGAAAAAAGAGAAACAGGGAAGCCATTTGCTTCAATTCATAAACAGCATCTGTTGGGAAGTTATTCATAGATTGCTTCAGGGCCTGCTGAGCAGGAAGCCCATGGAAAAGGATGCCATTGCAAGCAAATTGGCCAAAACTGCAATGGAGATGCTATTAAACACGAGTCACTGACAGCCAGGGAAAATGCTCAAGCGCTGCGTTGCTTTATGTCTTCTTTTATCACTGGGACACAGAAGTAGCCTCCAGCCAAAGTCTCACGCAGTTCAAATTAGTAGAGCAACCTTCTAAGTGTATAAAGGCCTAACTGGTGGCAAGAGAAGGTTGCATGAGGTGATATTGCAGTGAATGCAGTTGTTTGTTTGTCCCTACCTGAGGCGTACGCAAAATCCCTTTGCAAAACAGGGCAGCAACAACCTTTTCTACTATAGTATATATTTGGTCAAAAGAGCACTAAGTGTCTTCTTACAAGAGGATGAAGATGCAGCCTACAAGGTGAGTGTGAAGTAATTAATAACCAAAAAGCATATTTTAGCTGCTCATTAAACCTTAAAATACATTATGGTTGAAAAGTGACGTGATGCCAAAGCAAATTGGACTGAGTAACATGATGTGGAAACCCACATATGAGAGTAGGTACAAACATTTTCAAATATAGAGTTTTATTGAGAATAAAATAGTGAGCTGTCAAATTTTGTTTGCTGATTTGCAGAGCAGAGCTCCTGGTGAAGCAAAGCAGTTCAGCCCTGTAAATTCAATGCAAATGGTGCTGACTTTTCAGCTAACGATCTGGCCCAAATTTTTTACTGCCTGTGGGATTTTTCCCATCAGGGGGAATTTGAAAAATGCACTTGCAATCAATATGTGGACAAATAATTTTCGCAGCCTCATTCCTCCTCTTGTTGCAAATTATTTATACTTTTAATTAACTGCAGCAATTCACTGACTGTAAGTAACTAAAGCTGCAGTGCCCTTAGTAAGCTGCTGGAGGTTTATTTTTGCAACGTGTCCAAGGTGCCTCCTTGCACTAAAGCCAGGACCCTGCACCAGTCCAAAGTTCATGAGTTGGTGAGTTTTCTTACATATTTACTCATTTTTTTTTCTCTATTGTAATATAACCTACATGAAGCAGAACTAATCAAAAGCTCTTTATTTTGCTTGTGTCTATACCTGCTACTTTTGTAGCTCACAAAAATCTGAGGAAAGAGCTGTTCTTCAGCTCTTCCTGGACTGCATATAGTTGGAGACTCTTAGATGACTTGTAGGCTTTAAAGTAGACCCCAAAATAGGACTAAATTTGCAAGCAAAGATATTTTCCCAATAATTTCCAATATTTTCCCAATTTTTCATCATTTCTCATTCATTATGTACCATTTTGTGTTTTTGTGGTCTGTTAGGAAAAGGCTGAGAGCCTGCAGCCCAGGTGAGTGAAGACCTTTTGTGTACAAGCGCTATTCTGTTTACATGCACTTTTGAGGGCTACTTATTACTAACAAATGCATTTCCATAAATTAGGACTGCTGTAAGAAAATATATTTGCCAAGTGCCCTGGATTGTGCTAACTAGTGGACATTAATTACTTCTATTTATTAGACTGCTTCTTAGGAAAGCTAAGTGAGATTCATAAATCAAGTTATTTACGGTTTGCATACTCTCCAAGAACAGCAAAAGTTTTGGTGAATGTGATATATTTAAAGAGGTAACAAATCCTCAAGCACAGAGAAATGTCCACTCAGCATTGAAATAGAAAACATTTTAAGAAGTTTAGCAATTCTTCACCCAAATTTTCAGTTCTCTTAAGTTTTGGCATTATATGTCTCTGTAGATTTAATTTACATGAAGTGGTTTTGCAATTGAGATTTTACCAATAGGGAATGTTACCGAGAAAATACTTATTGGCAATAAGCTACTTACCTGAACAGATACAGGATACGTAAATATGCACAATTTCAGCACTAGCCCGTTCAAGATGAAGAGAAACACCACATGATTAAGTATACATAATTAAACTACACATCCTGAACGTTTCAATGCAGTCAATGGGCACACTATTCAAGTACAAGGTACTATTAAGTATTAGTACAGCTAAATGAAAAAATCAATGTTTTACAAGCAAAAACAGATCTTAGCTTCATAGGGTAATAATTCACTGCATATAATGTGCTCCTTCTTTCATGTCTCTGCGCCCAAATTGAGGAATCCTGTTATTTCCTTATACACTCCAGTTGTGAGCCTCTGAGCAGCTGGCCCAGTAGTTCCCACAGGAAGTCAAAATGGATTAGAAATCCCATCAAAATCAGGGGCACCCTGTATGGAGGATAGTTTGGGATACACACGCACACAATCAGAACTGGCTTGAAAATACTTCTTTCACGCTAAGTAAATCCCATTCCTGTCCTTCCTCTGTCTAGACCACTGATAAAATTAAGGGATCAACTTCTTGCAGATTTAGGTTCTGTGTTCTTCAGGGAACTGCATTTTTGCATACCTGTCTTCTTACACTTCCAGTGCAAAATGACAGAGAGCATTTGATGAAAACAATCATACATGTAACTTCCCTGCTCCCTTAAATGAAGCTTCACGGAGAGCTCAACATGAATTGGCAGAGATATGGAAAATTTCCAGGCATTTTGACCATGATCAAGACATAACATACTTGTATAAGGAAAAATAAAAGTAATTTTTCAGAAACACTGCTGCATAAATTAGAGCAGTTAGAAGCAGCCCTAATTTGTGCTCACACCATTTGTGGAGATTTTCATTCCTTTATTTATCCCTTTATGAAATAAATGGAGATGCCATAGCAACCCCTGTCCCACACAGCCATTCGTGTATTGATTCTGCATTATTCAATCTGTGTAGATTTTATTGGGGCCATTGTCTCAAATTATGCTGCAGACTCTCCAAAGATGAGCCCAGATCAAAACCATTCATCCTAATCTTCCTGCATTTAGGGCCTATAAAGACATTGGGACAGAGATGTAACCACACTCAGGAGCTGGCCTGGGTCCAATAAAACTTTACTTGTGCAGACTTGCTCCAAATCCTTTCGTCTCGACTCCCATTTTGCACTGTCTCCACGCAAAATATCTATATATGCAAGCTATCACCAACCAGCCCAAAGCCAGTCATTCATCTGAATGCACCATATTTATAGTGAGGGGAAAAACAAAAATAATATGTGAGTCAAATTTTGCCCACATAGACAACTGCTTCCCACACAGGTAAAGATGAGAGAAAAGAGAGTGCAAGTTAAAAAGAGAACAGCTTTACTGTAAAAGTTGTCCTCCCAGCCAACTTGCTTGACAGGCTTCATCCTAACACTTCTCAACAAACAAGTCTTTTACATTGCTAGTAAAAGCAATGAAGACATTGTCTGTGCCTTTTTGGTTTTATCAATATTCTCTGAACACTGACAGATCTGAATCCTCTCATCCCAGACCCCGATTCTGCATTGAGAAGTGCCTCAGCAGTCAGCTGTGTCCATAGTTTCACTGAGCACTTTAAAAAGCTAAAGGTTCTTGTACTTAGTATTCGTTTTCTTTCCAGGAAGGAGATGAAAAAGCACAAAATTCAGGCGGTGATCAATTATGGGGAAAAATAAAACCACCTAAATTCAGCTAATTGAATTAGTTTCCTCTTTCCAGGGCAAATCTCTTTCTCATGTGTGGTATCACCTGAGGACAACTATGGAACCAAAAGCCTTCCCACCAAATATTATTTGCCAGATTTGAGACTCTTCATGAAAGTAATGTGAATAATCTAATTATATTTCCAGTCCAAACAATTATGTAAACATAGGAGCAAATGTGAAAGCTTTTTGTGTGTCTTTGAAATGATACTGTTCACTCACCAAAAACTAATCGATATCTCTGGAATAGTTCTGAGAGTGAACACATAATCATGAAATACAGTAACAGAGTGTGCTAGTGAGGGCAAAAAATAAATAAATAAATAAATAAAAATGACATGGCTTCAGCATGTAACCCAGGAAACAAAAAAATCTCATCCAGATGGCATTTTTCAAAGTGATGTATGTCAATATTGCATT
>JAVCKT010027771.1:0-16895 GCA_032273925.1 Rhynchotus rufescens | reverse complement strand
GCAGACTGCGCCCCACGCTGCGTGGCAGAGGCTTCCCTGCGTGCCGGCGTCACGCTGCAGCTGGACACGCTGCAGGACAGAGCCCCGCAAGGGACCGGTCCTGATCCGGGAGCTCGCGGCGAGGCAGCGCCAGCAGGGAAATAGAGCAGGACTGGTCGGGTCAGGGCTTCTGCTTCCCAGAGAAAGACAACTTGTGAGCAATGCTTACGTTTTTGCTTTCACTTGTTAATGCAACAGCAGCAGCCCTGGCTAATAATTAAAACAAAGTTAAAAAAACCTTGCTGTTTTGAGACACCAAGGCAGAGGGAAGAAATGCTTTTAAAATAGTGATGAGCACAAACTTGACTAGAGCGCAGCTCAAGGTGAGCAACTTGGATTTCATTATTTGCTACTACTAGATCACACCTGAAAGCCACTTCCTTTCCACACAGCTAAACAGGTTGGTTACCAACAGTTAATTCCTGGGATGTGCTGCCACAACTGGGAAATTTCAGAATTGCTGAAATCAAATGAACCCGAGCCCATTAGGAGGAAAGCACAGCGAGACGGAAACAGGCACGTGCTGCACTAAGGGTGCTGCACTAAGGGTGCAGGCACAGCTCCGTCCCGGGCAGATGGGGAAGCTGCAGGGGATGCAACTTGTGCTCACCACCAGGACCTGCAGGAATCACTGCTTGTATAACGCACCCACCGAGCTACACACTGAACATGCCACTATTTTAATGAACCAGACTGAAATCTTATTTGCAAAAAAAGAGTTAGCAAACACAATCTGAATAATATATTCTAGTAATATTTACACAGTTCAGAGTTTACATAGACAAATAAACTGTGCCTATGCAGTCATCGCGTAATAATTATATATGGCAAAATGCTGAGGAGTCTTGTGCAAGGAAGGTGTTATATAAACATAAGAATGCAAAATGGTCTTAAAGGGAACCACTAATTTAAAGCTGCTTTCATGTCCGCATTTTTATTACTAGATTAACAGCAACATCTGAGACTATTAAAATTAATTGGGTAAAAGATGTGTTTACATGCATTCCAGTTGCGTTTGTGTGTAAACAGTTTAACCGTGACCCGGCTGGGCTGTGCTTTGTGCTGCACGCCCCTGCACGACGCTGCAGCTCTCCCTCGCTGCTGGGGACACGGGAGCTCCGCACCCGCGCTCACAGCTCAAGGGGCTGTGGGGAGCCCCTCTTACAGAAATACTACAACATTTCTGTCAAACAGATACAGAAATACTGCAAAACAGCTACAGGGAAGAACCTGCTGCTGTCACTGCCAGAAAAAAGTTTGAGAGAAGATGAACTTTCACAAGCTTCCACATAATTGAACTGAAAATATTTCTAAAAAAAAGTGAAAACATTTTTCCCCCCTGAATGAAAGTGTTCCTCCAGCTATACCTTAAAATACAAGCTGTTTTAGGTTTAACAGCAAAAGTGCCTTTCCTTTTAATGAAGATAGAATCTCTTATCAAATAAAAAGATCCAAGTTTTAGAGATTCAAAATACTCCTTTGATTTACTCCATGGATTACGCTAGTATTAACAAGTGTCTACAATCATGTCACATGAAATTACATTTCAAATAATTCCCAAGCAATTCCAAATAAGCATCTAGGACCTTAATCTTCACAAGATCATTTTTGGAAGAAATGAAACGATTTGTTTAATGACCTTTACTATCATGAATCATTCCAAAATGGTCCCAAAAGCTCCAGAAGACCTCCCTGATGAAAATACTTAACCACCTCCATCACTTGGCAAGGTTCTCTTTAAAGCTTTCTTCATTCCCCTTCATCTGGTACTTTGCAAGCCAAGAAACATAACCGAGGCAAGCAGAACAGAGAATTCATGTTTGAAAGAGTGGCTGATGGCAGCAGGCTGCATAATTTCATTTTGCTTGTGTGATGCTCTTCAAAAATTTTACTGTTCTGACATGGTTCTTTTCAGAACTTTTCCATAAGCAATTATATTAAATATTCATTCAGTTCAGTCTTTCCTAATATACTCATATTAGTGTAAGGGGGTAGGGGGTGGAAATAAGCTCTGTGAAGGTTGTTAGAAAGTAGCACAGCAGAAGGACATTGATGACAATTTTGCCATTTTCTTGCCAAATATGTGTTGCTGGGTTAGGATTCAGGGAAACAACCAGAATATTGCTGTTCAGCAAAAGGAACAGAGGAAGAGACATCTCAGGTATCCGCAGAAAATCTTGATGAAGTCACACATAAATCAGCCTTTAAAAGGAGAAAGAAACAGCTCGGGAAACCTTGTGCAGAAACCCAAAACACAAGAAACTTCGGCTACACTGTTACCGACTAACAGACACAGCTTTTATCACAGTCCACAGTGTCCTGGACGTGCACACGGAGAAGAGGACAGCAAGAAAACAGAACACAGCCCAAACCTCCCAGCTCTTTTTCCACCTAGCAACATTTTTCTACCCTGATTTTCAAGTATCTCCTGAAATTTAAAGCAGCAGCAATGAGAAGAACAGGTAGATATCCAGATATCTCAACAAGAATTAAACTAATCTACTTCAAGCATCCGCTGACTACTTTAGCAGGGAATTCTTGCTCATTCTTCCGTTGCATTTGCTAAAATTCTAGGGTTCATCTGCTTGAAAAAAAGAAAGAGAAGCATGAACAGGTAGTTAAACACATGCCCACATGCTCGTGCTGCAGGGTTCACGCTGCTGAGCGAACGCCGGGGTGCAGTATCTGAGCACGTGCTCCCAGCAGGGCCTCCTTCTCTGGCCCTGCACGTCCCCGGGCTGTTCGAACGCCCGCGAGCAGCGATGCAGCCCCCAGGGCTCGGTGCGATGGGAGCCAGTCTGCGAGAACCCAGAGACGAGGCAAGGGCTGGAAAAGAACCTGTATGTTCAGCAGAAAAGGTTATGGGTCCTCTTTACCACGAGGCTCTCACTGCCAGCACAAGGGAGAGAAGAGACAAAAGGATGTCCTTGCAACATGGGTATCACTGCTTTGTAATAAGATGTTCCAAACAAACACACTTGAAAACAGAAGTCAAGGGGGGGAAAAAGGCAGGAAAAAAAAGAGATCCATACCCTTACCTTTCCGCGTGTTCTCCGTCACATCTACACCAAACTGGATGATGTCACCTGACATAATCTCACATGGTGGGCTTTCCTCAGATCCTCTACTTAGTCTCTGACTATTAATAAAGGTACCATTACTACTTTTAGTGTCTTGAAGATAGAACTGTAAAAACAAACAAAAAAGTAGTAAACTATCAGCAAAAACAAAGTATGATGAAACCAAAGCTCCCGTACATTTCTATTTCCCATAAAATACAACTTTGATGCCCAAAATGTATATGGACAGATTTGTCAGTCATCTTGAAATGCAACATCTTTATATTTTCAACAAGTATTTCTATTTCATTTGTAGTTACTTAACATATTATTGATTTCTAAGACATACATTATGGAATTAATGACTATAAACTTTATTTAAGCTACTGTTTATGTGGAAGAGATTAGGTATTATCAGCAACAAAGCCTTTTGTCACACATATGTAAAATGCGTATTTATGTTAGTTAACACAAACTTTTTAACTGCATCATATGCTTAAGACAACTGGCCCATGATACAAATGTACCGTGCAGGGAGGATGGGCACCGTGGACAAAGGAAGAGCTTTGGAAGGCAGAAGCTAGGAACTATAATGCAACACTAGGGAGAAGACCAGGGAAAACAAAGGTGGGGTGCTTTTACCTCTCACAACTTCTAGTTCACACCATTAAATTCATCTTGAAATTGTTGCATCATCAAATACCTTCGTAAATAGGCACTTGAAGTGGTATTTACAAATAGCCACTTAAAGTTCAATAGCAGCCCATTGAAGCGGGGACAGCTCACGGCACAGGAGCTGCAGGCGGAGCGGCTGCCGGGGCGGCTGCAGGGCAGCAGCTCCCCTGCCCGACTCGCTCGCGGCAGGTCGGCGCCGCAGCACTGCGTTCGGGAAGACACTGGTGGGCACCTACAGGGAAGCCCTGCGCTCAGAAGGGATCCCCCCGATTCCCAAAGCCCACATAAGCACGAGCGAGGTGCTGCTCTCATCAAGGTGTATGCATTCTTCTTTCCAAAAGCCAAGTAGGATTTTCTTTTTCCAGAGCTCTGTGCCCAATCTCCCATGTTTTTGCTTGCCCCTGTTATCAGACCTCTGGTAAGAAGTTATACAATAGCGCCCACGGCACCGACGGGCAGCGACGAGCGGGAGCGCTCCCCTCGCGCCACCTCGCCGCAGCCACAACACCAGCACACGCAAGCGGGCTGCTGCTTTGTTTGCTTTTTACCTCTCACCTTCAATTGAAAAATGAAAATCCACTACTGCCTTGTTGGTAAAGGTGGAGGCAGACACAAATTACAGGAAGATCAAGAACGAACAGCTCTACTCATTGCAATGAAGTGCCAGATCCACCTACTCCAGCCAATTGCATTTCTCTCAAGTCAAAAAGGTTAATTAGCTTGTTAATTTACTAATCTGAAAGTATTCAGCCTTTGAGTAGCTCAAGTGACAAGATAGTTGCTTTTATTTCCTGTTTGTTTTTAATTAGTGTTTTGCTCCACTTGAAAATCCCTCCAGTAAAGAAGGGCGAGCCAGACACGTTGGCACACGTGGGCCTGTCTCCAGCCTCTCCCTCCTCTCCGTGCACGTGTCCGCCCTCTCGTCCCGCCTCGAACAAACTGCCCTGGAGCCCACGAGGGTCCCCCTGCCCCGCAGCTGCAGGAGTCGCCGCAGGAAAGGACGTTGGGGCACTCTGGAGTGGAGCAGCAGCAAAGCAGTACACAAAATACCACAGACTCGCAAAATCTAAGCTGTGAACGAGCATAAGCCTTTCAAGAACATATAGAAAATGCACATTAAGGCACTTTCTAAACTGATATCCATTTAAGTCATAGAATATACAAGATAAAATTCAGTAAGTGATGCTCTTTCAATTTTCGGAGTCCTTACAAGCAGGATTAAAATATTCTGCTTTTTGCACATAGTAAAGAAACAAGCAATAACTGCAAAACATTAACAAACTGGTGTCCAACTAGAAATGCAGATTTCAAGAATTAGGCAAAAATTTGGCAATCTTGTCTTTAAGGCAGGAATTCAGAGCCCACGACGCTGGCCCCTCTCAAATCCAAATGCTATTCCACCCAGTTTCCAATATCCCGATGGCTGTTTCTCATTGCTGGCCCCCTCGAGCGGCCCTGCAGCCCTGCTGAGAGCGGGACCAGGAGCACAACGAGCAGCATGGCACACGGGGACCCTCGCCAGCCTCCAAAGGCTGCCGAATCCTCTGCTTCCCATGCAGGGTCTCCGCGCAGGGCCCCTCGGGCAGCAGCAGCCCCCAGGGAACCTCCTTCATCCTTCATCCCCCGGCCGTCGCGCGCAGCCCCGGGGCAGCCCCGTCCTCCCCTCTGCCCCTGGCACGGGAGCTGGCACAGGAAGCCTCTGTGAGCGCTGACGCAGGCTGCGTCGAGAGGCTCTTGGGCTGATCCTGCCAGAGAAAGGCGGCATTTACTGCCCTAATTATACTGCGATTTATAATTCGCACCTTTCAAATCAACTCAGCCCAAGCCCTTCGGTGCCTCATAATAACAATTAGTCAAATTGAGAGCAGAGGGGAAAGGTGCTGTGTGCACAATGCAAATCACCTGAATTGCTGGGGACTGTTCTCAATGATTCACACCCTTAATTCTATGTATGGCTTTTCTGTATATGGTTCAAGTGGTACTTTTCCACGGCTCTTTAAACGTAGTGTACAACTGTTAGAAAAACTCTGTTCACTCTCCAGTATCTAGTAAATAACCTTCTCACCCTGCAAACAACCCCAGCGGATCGTTCCTCCTTAGGAGTGTACTTCTGAACACTTGCATCCTCTCCAAAGACAAGTCCATGGTGCTTCTGAGACCTTCCAACATATTAGTTTAAATCAGAATTACTTCTATTAATGTCAAAATGTGACCTGCAGCAGCTAAGGAAATGACAAATTCACCGTGCCAGGCTCAACACACCAAAGGGGCAGCGAGGCAGCCCCCAGAGCAGCAGAGCCACAAAACGCTGCAGCAAAAGGCTGCAGATCCTGCCTCACTCATGCTGCAAGCTGAAACGTTTGCTTCTTGAGCAACTGATGCAGGCGTTACAAACGCCTCCTGGAGTCCCAGGGCTCGTACCCAGGTAAACAAAATAATATCCAGTAAACGGGGATGCAAAAGAACATGCTGCGAGTCCCGAACTTCACTAGCAGAGCAGCGTTCAGATACCTGTTTCACAGCGGGGATTTATTTCCCTACGTGGCTCAAGGAGCAGCTCTGCAAATCGACCTGTGAATGGGCTGCCCAGCCAGCACAGTCACCCCAGCCCTGAAGATCTTCTCCCCAGACTATTTCACATCCCTGGCAGCACCAGCGCTGGATGCAGGCTGAGTTTGAGGGGGGGCTTCTGCTCTTGGAGCACATCCCAGCGAATGCCTTTGAGACAAGGGACAGGAGTTCAAACCTTCCAGTATCTCCAGACTCAACCATCGTGTTCCTCATTGTGGTCTGCTTAGACACATCCTAAATTCCTTTCCTCTCACTCGACTAACTCCACCCACGTCTCAAGGAAGCACAAGTATTTGCTCCATAAGCGAGTGTAATTCACAGGGTGGAGTGCATCAAGCAAAGTGGCTTTTCTATTTAGTTTTTCATTTGCTAAACACATGGATCTAATGCTCTTTGATCTTTACACTCCAGCTCCTTAAACAACTTGGAAACAAAACCAGAGCATTAACTTCTGAATTCTTCACAAATATATATGTATTTTGTAAATGATTCGAGCTACCCCGGGCCCAAGGGCAGGGTGCAAGGGCTGTGCAACTCAGAGCAGCCACTGAGGAGAATCCTTCTCTCAGATGGACAGGCTGAGGAAGCTGCAGCAGGGCACGCAGGGGCACGGGGAGCGGAGGTCCCCAGGGAGGAACAGGGCTTTCCAGCAGCTTTTCCTAACTTCTTTGGAAAAACAAACAAACAAAAAAAAACTCACCACCCTTTAACTGCTCCTTCTGTGTGTGAAGGACTTGACTCTCTGATACAACACCGGACAAAAATATTCACCATAGGTTTTCACCTGCAGTTTCATATCTGATGCAAATAAAGTCTAAATCTCTCTTGGATTATAACAATTTAGGGTCCTCCACCACTACTCGGCAGCCCCCGCTGCCCTCCTTGCGCGCGTGCCGGGACTCCCTGCTAGCAGCTCTTTGTGCTACCCGAGCTGCTCGGGTCCGTGAAGCTCTGTTGACTGCACTGCCAGGACAACCCTGCTAGCTACCAATACCTGCTGTCAAGCAAAATAAACAGCCAGTGGTAAAAGCAGTCCAGCGGCAGCCTAAGCGCGCCTGGGTAAGGGCAGGCCACCTTTTCTGGACGTGCGTGGAGTGCTCCAAAGCCCCGCTCCCCCTGCCTGCGGCTGCCACCCCCCATGGCTGGAGCGCTCTGAAGTTCACCACAGGCCCTGTCGTTCTCCTGCCTTTTGTTTGCGCTGCCTTAGATGACTTGGCCTCACATGGACACCTGGCTAACACGGCTGCTTAAACAGAGAGCCGGGTAGGGCAAATGGGTTCTTGTTGTGCGTGGGAGGAAGAGGAAGACAATGACATGGAAGAGCTATGCCAAACAGCCAGGAACCCTAATGCCTTACGTGAGCACAGAACACATGGGCACTGACAGCCTGGAGTCGCTCTGGTGTTTCCATCAGCATGGGAACGTCCCCGTTCCCAAAAGCCGAGAACAGGCGCACGTATTTCTAGACGTGCCGTATCCGCAAGCCCTCCCCGTGGTGCACTGCTCGGCCACGTTTCCCTTCCCGAGCACACGCCACGTTCACCGCGCGCCCCTGAGCAGGGCCACTAACGCCTCACCCGACCCGTCACGGCCGGCAGCCAGGGGACTTGCCCTCCAAACCAGCACTCAACCCCATGTCCCACAGCAATACTCACATACCGGTATTAGGACACACCTCAGGTTGAGGGTGACTTGAGAAAACAGTGAAAGTCTGCACAATAGTTGCTTTCATAGAATTCAAGCAAGCAAACTGCATTACAGCCCTGGACCTAACATCGCACTGTCGGTGCAGAGCTGCAAGGCCTAACTACCACTTCTGGGCTTGTTTACTTTAGCTCTGAAAGGAACATTCAAAACACCTGGAGAAGCACAGCTGATGGCAAAGACACCATAGAATTATGTGGATGGCAACACACAAAGGAAAATTATCCCTACAAAAGCCCAGCCCAGGAGCCCTACGCTTGGAGCTCACAGCTAGGGGAGGATGTGCGGTGGGTCCGGCTCCGGCCTGGGAGCCGCCGCCGCCGCTGCCCTTCCCTCCCCTTCCCTCCCCTCGCTGGCACCGCCAGGACACGCAGAAAGCCACCGGGTTGCAAGGCCGACCCGCCGCTGCCCCCACCTGCCCACTGATTATTTGGTATAAACACACGTTACCTTCTATTATTATACCAAAGATGCACCCAAAAGAAAACATACAGGCAAAATGACTTTCTAGAGTGACTAAAAGAGGTTTCTTTTCACCCTGTCTTAGTCTCTATTGATCAAACACGCAGCAAAATGGGGCTTTTTTCCCCCCAGAAACCCAGAGGTGTTATTGAAGATGATAGAACAACCCGTGAAGCATTACAGGAACACCCACCAATTCAGACGTGCTTTCACAAATGCCGTCCTACAAAGCTAGGCTTAAAGCTATTGCTTCCTGTAATAAACTTCATGCGCATACGGCAGCAGGACACGCTCAAGCTCTGCAATCAGGCAAGCAAACAGTGTGTGGAAGCGCACACACTCCTGGAGAACACGCCTGGAGGACACACATGTCCTGCCACAGGACAAGCAGAGAGCTACAGCTCTGCAAGAGCGGGCTCCCGGGGACAAGCAAGTTGTTTTCAAATGTTCATATGTTGCTATAAGAAGGAGCTTCCAGCTTATCCTTGCAGAAAGCATCTGTACTACAATCCTGCACTATAGCAGGGAAAAAAAGTTAAGATTGATCGCAGGACAAAACAATTTCTTCTTAAATTCGTGATCAAGGAGCCATGGTTAAACTTGACAGTTGCTTGTAACAAGCGTGCTCAGGTGCAAGAGCAGAAAAGCCCCATAGTCTCCTCTCTGACTTCAATGAAGAGAACAAAGAGCTTTGTCACGTTTTGACATTGCTCCACACCCGTTTAAAACTGAGTTAAGGCATAAATCTCTGTGTCTTTAAGCCTGAGAAGACTGACAGTATTAAAACCTTGTACAAATAAAAGCTCAAATCAAAGTTGCATAGCACCCAGAAACACTAAACAAAAGTGAAGCAATAAAACAACACTTTTCTAGGGGAAAAGCATCAGAGAATAAGCAGAATTGACAAGAAAAGCAGAAGACAACGCGTTTAATGAAAACAAATCTTGAAGCACTAACAAGAGCTGGCACTTGAGTGAAGAATTTATATTACTCTAAAATAATGCTATGTTATAACGTTATGCATTCTTCTTCCTTAATCCTGAAATACGACTGGTTAACTATAACAAGTGACTTTCAAAAGAAATCATCAACTGAAATGGAATTTTAAGCCATTCAGATTATCAATTTTCTATCAGTAAACAGAGACATTCTAACCAGATTTTCCATGTATTTCATATATTACTATTTTGCAAGCAAACTGAAGCAGCAGAACAGAGACCAGATTACCAGATACTTCATCACACGAAGAGCCAGGAGAGGAAAACCGCTTCGGTGAGGGCAGAAAGGCAGGAGCAGCTCCCGGCATCCCCAGAGCGCTCGAGGTCGTTCCCAAATCGCAGGCCCTGCAGAGACAAGGGCCTCTGCACGTGTCCTCGCGTTTTAAGAACGGGGAGGAAAAAGGGAGAAGCCTCTGCAGCCACTTCCACCTCTCCTCACGAGGAACCGCTGTGTTTACGCACAGGTAAGCATTGCTTCCAGGCACAACTGCTGTTTTATGACAGAAAACTGCCGGCATTCACACACTCTGGAATTAGAGAGAAAGACTGCAAATTTCACAAATATCTTCAAATGCAGGGGTGGTTTGCTAAATAATCTTCATGATGATGATATAAATATAATGAAGACATC
The DNA here is from genome assembly GCA_032273925.1 of Rhynchotus rufescens. NCBI lineage: Eukaryota > Metazoa > Chordata > Aves > Tinamiformes > Tinamidae > Rhynchotus > Rhynchotus rufescens. Next base: position 6,756 of record JAVCKT010027771.1, on the reverse strand, counting down.
TCCTTTCCATTTAGCAAGGTACAGATTGTATCTTAACAGATCTTCCAAATGCCAGGATGCTGTTTCTTCCTAGGCAATATGACACAGCAAAAGTTTCTTGCTTTCTGACTTCTGCTCCGGAACCTTTTATCAACACACAGTACTGTCAGAAACAAGGAGTTCAGCACATTTCCAAACTACGGGCAAAACTGCCATACCGAGAGCAAGCTTGATGCTCTGGTGACGTACATTCAGTAGGGATGGGGAAGCCAAGTCCTAGCTCAAAGGATCAGCCCAAGCACAAGTAACATTGTATTAACTTTAATCAATTCAAACTAGGGATTTTTGCAACAATTCCAAACCACAAATTCTACTATTATGTAGTGTAGCGAGAGTCCTCTGCACACATCCTTGCACTGAAAGTAGAGCCCTATGCAAGTACTGTTTTTCTCAAGACTTCTCTGGAGCAAGCCCAGCAATAAATGCTGAAGGGGAAAACAAAAATAAAAATAAACATGCCCGTCCCATGTGAAGTTTCTCCCCATTCCGTGTCCTGAACTTCAGCATTCCACACAGGCAGCAGATGGAATTAACTTGAAACCAAACATTATTGGCGCAGGGTGTGGCCCCATTCAAAGATGTAAATTCATTCTCCAGCACAGAGAAATTTGACAATTGGGAGTTTAATATTTGTGCTCAGGGCCCCGCCAAGCCCCACCTCCGCAAGGCGAGAGGAGAACAGCCTGCGAGGAAGCCCTGTGTCTTTGAGCTCGTTCTCGGCCTGCGACTCTCACAGCAAGCAATAATTAGAAGCTGCTATTCATGAACGAAGGCATGTTAATCCGGCGTTCCTTCGAGATGGACAGTTTTACAGTTAAAAAATGTTAAACATTTTCAAGCTTGAGGAAGCAGCAGCTCTTCTGCCCTGGAAGGTCTCCCGTAAGGGGCCGCGCGGGAGGCAAACACCACACACAGCCCTGGCTTTACAAACACATTAAAGCTTTGCTGACACGGCAACGCCCACCAAGCTAATTCCTCCCGTGCAGCTCTCCACAGGGACAAAATCACTGCAATGTCTTCTGCTAGTTGTTTTCCATCCTCATTTCCAAACGGGAGAGTCTTGGCGGATATTACACTGATAACGCTGTTCCCATGGCTTTTGTGCTTTGGAGAAGCAAGGGGACCCGGAATGCCTTTCCGAAGGTCTCCGCAGACCAACGCCCGATGAGTGCAAGGACCCGGGGGTGGGAAGGGGCTGCTCGTGCTCTCACAGCACCCCACAAAGGGCCTGCACCGACCACACACTGGCACCTTGCAGCTTCTGGGACCTGGCGCTCTCCTCCAGCACGAGCAAAGTGCTTCTCACGCACAAGGGCTTCCCAGCACCAACGGCTCAGGACTGTTACTGGCCCAATAAGAAACCCTGCCATTGCAGATCTTGGTGCAGCCTTAAGGAGGGAAATGCATCTTCTAATTCTTAATCAGCCAACAACATTTTTTCAAGTGGCAGAGCCCTCCAAGAAGGGAGAGCAGAGACATCAGCAAAGTTTAATATGCAGGATGCAGGTTACGCTACCCGAAGGACAAAATAGAACAGAACACAACAGTGTTCTTACCAAGAATGCTTCCCCTTGCAGCGGTTAGAAAGAGCACAAAACTCTTCACAGTTCATCTCCTAAAAAGGGAATTCAATTCCTGATACAGTGTGCATCTACTCACTTGTTCAGGCAGATCTCTGTGCTTCACTAACATAAGCAGAAGAAAAAAAGTCATTTCCATTTTGTTTTTGACTTTTTTTTTTTTAAAAAAAAACAAGGCTATTTGGCTGATAAGGTTATTTTAGTAAATCCACCTGGAATGGAAAGAAATGGGGATAGCTGAACGCTGAGAGCAGCGGGTGCAGAGAGGGGCCTGGTTTCTCCCCGAGCTGCCGGCCGGGGAAGCCGCCGGCGGCACGGCAGGTTTCACAGGTTGTTTGTCCCGAGGCAGGGCCCGGCCAGGCGCCCACCCCGGCACCCCCGGCACGGCAGCGCCGAGTGGCCACTGAAGAGCTGCAGGGTTGCAGGGGGAGGCAAAGCTCAACCCGGCCGGCCTGGCGAGAACAGGCCAGAGCGCAGAGGCGGGAGCCGGGCTGCGCTCACCGGGCAGCCCGGCCCAAAGCCTCGCGGGGAGGCCGGAGGTGCCGCCCTCGGCTCCGCGCCAGCGCCGGCCACGTCCCGCAGCGCCGGCCGCGCCACCAACGGCGCAGCACCACGACACCCCCGTGCCGCCGGCACGGCCAAACTCACCACGGCTTGCTCACCGCCACGCTAACAGCCGGGGCCCGCGAGCTCACCACTGCTGCCCAACAGCAAATCATGTTATCCTCTCCCGTTGGCAGGGAAGCCTCATAGGATGAAATAAAATTTAACTGAGATAATAATAATAAAAAGGTATTGCTACTGTAAAAAAAGTTTTTTTTTTTGTTTTTGTTCTGCAAGAATCATTGACTTCCTTTCCTGACCAGGAATCCCTTCTTTCTCTCCTTTTCACATGTGAATTGCAACCACTAGAGGGCAATAGGATTAAACATTCTCTTGTCCAGATTTGGTAAAGGGAACCCACGCAATAAAAAGCTACGTATCAGAAAATTAAACTCTTTATATTATGGAAATATTTTTCATACTGAAACTCCCATTTACACCGTGGGTTTTCTGAACTATTAACTCCAACTATACAGTCTAGAGCCTCACACACAAGTTACTTCAGGCTACAACATCCGCATTAACAGTTCTCCTGCTTCTCAGAACTGAACACTAGGTGTGTCAGCTTCCACCTTCCTACTGAAATTCTCTTACTTACTGAAATCCAACCCAAAATTAGTAAGCAGGTGTGAAAGTCTGGATGGCATCAACACCTACTCAGGTTCGGGAGAGGAAATGAACTTCCTGCACAGTGGCTTAACACACAAAACAACACCCCCCTAGCTAGAAACGGGCTGTGTTCCAAAAGCGCAGGAATTGGCCTCAAAGGCTTTGCTATGTCTGATGAGAGGTTCACAATACAGCTGGGTCTGGTGTCAGCTGGGCTCTCCTGCTTCACACAAATGAAGCCTTCGCAAAACGTGCTTGACAATTAATATACTTATTGTTGTCACAGGTCGTTACCTCGACTTCCAGAAGACCAAGACTAGAGCACACGGCCTCCCGCAGCAGAGCCCGATGGCAGCGGGACCTGCGCCGGTGACTCGAGGTGCCTCCGAAGGCTTCCCGGAACCTGCAGGTCCCCAGAGCAGCGCAGCCAGCCTGGCCGCCCCGGGAGACACCCGGCTCCCGCTCCACGTGAAATCAGCCTGGGAACGGCTCCTACCTGTGTTTGGGGAAAACGCTACAACAGCGAGTAAAACAGCGCAGCAAGTACATGTACACACAGTCTGGACAAGGGGTCTCCCAATGAGAACTAAGCTTCTTAAAAACGTACATTCATTCAAAAGCTCTTAAACATTTTCAGAAATTCCCAACAGCATAGCTGCCATCCTTCCAAAGGAACCTAAGTCGTTGAAAATGACAATGATATTCAGTACACTCAAACACCGGGGGCCATGCATCAAATCAGCCTTGTTTCACACTGGCCCATTTAGTTTATATAAACTTGTCTTGTAGACAAGGTTATTTATACTTTGATTAAAGCCAAAAGTGAGCCTTACGCCACCTGTAATTAGTCCGGAGTTAATATGGAGTTTTAATAAACCTGAATTAGGAAGAGATGCTAAGCAATTTCTTTTAAGAGAAAATAACTTGAGCTAGGAGGAAAGAATTATTTAAATCACAGCCATTACAGAACCGGAGCGGTTGGGGCTGGACCTCTGGGGCTCTTCTGGTCACATTCTCAGCACTTCCAAGCACAGAAGACTGAGACCTGTTCCAGGATTAACCACTTTCAAAGTAAGGAAGGATTTCATGTGCATTTATTAATTAGATCCATAAAGTTGCTGAAGTTACATTCACTAACCATAAAAGTTCCATTCTTTCTCTTTGTGTTCCTTCTTTCATTTGTCAAACCCACACAAGCAGGTAGGAATTACTCCGCGCATTGTGGACACCACAAGGAAGGAACAAGCGCTTTTCCTGTCGGGTCCCAAATCGCCTCCTTTGCTGAACCTCCGGAGGTTCCTCTCTGCCCATCTCTCCAGCCTGCCCAGGTCCCTCCCGTGGCAGCTCAGTCCCCCAGGCCATCAGACGCTGCTCCCAGCCCTGTATCATCAGCAGCCTTGCAGAGCCCGCACGGGCCCTTCATTTGCATCATTGATGACGGGGTTGAACATGACTGGAGCCAGTATCGAGCCCCGGGGCACACCTCCGGCTACAGGCCCCAAACTGGACCCTGGGCCACAGATGACAACCCTGCAAGCTCTGACTGACATTCAGGTCTCAGTCCACCTCATGGGCTGCTCATGCAATCCACGCTTCCTGAGCTTGCCTACAAGGATGTTATGAGAGACACTATCAAACCTACCCGCCCAGGCATCCTATCACAAGAGGACGTTCAAAGGGTTAACCGTGATTTCTCCTTTGGGAATCCAGATTCAGCTCCTGGGAAGTAACAAACCCATAGGTCTTCACAGACCTATAGGGTTTTCACAGACCCTGCACACCCCTTGACAGGACTGAGGCTCTGGCATCTAAGTCTTCATGGAGGTTTGGGGAGTCATTCCTCCTGCTCTATCTGAATCCCACCGCCCTAGCAAGGCGGTTCTTGTGCACCAGCTCTGCACCGTGCAGCAGAATGGGAACATTCCCCAGGACACCACACAGCCCCGGCTCCAGGACGCAGTCTGGCCTCGTCCCAGCTGCAGGACAGAGCGGCGCTGTGCGCGCTGCAGCTCCAGGCTCCTGCCATCTGTCAGGTCGCAGCCAAGCTCCTCTCCAGCCTCCTCCCTGTTTACGCAGGCGGCTCCTCTCGGAAGGAAAGCTGGACCTGCAGAGGACCCAGGTGCACAACGGTCCCTCCCAACACGCAACTGCAACATGTGCACAGGAAGGACCATGAGCACTTTGCAGAACAGCCCCTGCTAAGGCTCAGCCTTCTACGGAAGGTATCTTAGAAACACAGGCAGGTTCTGCACTTTGGGAGATAAACACCATTTTTTATTTAATTATGCAGATGTTTTCACATGACACACAAGCTGTATTTTCACTGCATGAGTTTTCTTAACCCCTTCCCTCAGCTAAGGCACAAGTCACAAAATGGGCTCTCTGTATGACAGCTCTTCTGGCACACAGCAATCAGAAGCTGTTTTTCCCCCCAAGTTGTCCAGCTTTGCTGTTCAGGGGATCTACACGCTGAAGGGGCAGCCGACTTCCACACTCCAGCATCTGATCGTCTCCAATTCCACGCAGTCAACCAGAGCCAATGAGAACTAATGCAAAGCGTGACACACACCTATTATCGACCTCCATCCAGTCACGCTCCTCTCCTCAACCGAGTTTCTCAACAGCTTTGTAACCTCAGTGTTTCTCAACAGGCATAGCAGGAACACCGATGTTGTCTTTACTTCCCTTTGAAAGGTTTAACTTGAAAATTTAAGCGCTAAAACCAGCAAACCCCAGCTAAACAAAAATGTGCACTAAGTCACATTAATACTTCTGAATAATAAACTATAAGTGAAAAATCCCAAGACAATCCATATAGTTTTTCCTGGAAGAAAAATACTAGGTATTTCAAAACATCTGAACTCAAACCTTTATTCCTAAATACTCTACATTGTTTATGTTATGCATAAAGTAATTTAAAATCACACAATTAAGCGTTTTCATGATTTTAGAAAGTCCCTCTGGATTTTCATCATCCATTCAGATACCTAATACTCAATGTCTGAATCTTACACAAGTTGGTCTCCAGTTTACACCTAAGTCTTTAGGAGATGATAATCATTAAGCAAAGCTCACTGCTCTGCAGCAGAATTGTATGCTGGTTTACAGCAAAGGTATTTTTGGACTGGCTTTATGGTGTAACACATCTCCTCGTCCCTGCCAGGCACTGACCATTCCAGATTTGTCGGAACTGTAAGTGCATGAGGAAGGACCCTCATCCGTGTGCCCCTCCACTCCCCTCTTTCTACAGCTTTACCAGCTGTGCGGGATTTACAAATGTTTGCTTCGCTACACCCAGAAAAAGCTGCTCTCATCACGAGTCAATGAATCATCTGGAGCCTCAACAAGAACCACGCTTGCAGTCTTTTTTCCAAAACACACACAGGACCTTATGCAACCAAAACTTGAGAGCTGCTTCATTCATTCCAAATTCATCCTATTTTTTAAACATTCGTATTTTAAAGTTTCATATACTTTAAATTCAGCAGGTAGATTTCAGCACCATATTGTAAGTGTACGTGTGGATTTTACAACCGCGGGATCTCCTAGCGTTCCACAGGCACTGCACGCTGCCAGAAGCGGCCCCTGCAGCCTGTTAGGACGTCGCCAGGCACCGAGACCAGGACAACGTGGAAGGAGCCTCCATCCACTCGCGGCGGAGCCGACACAGTCCTCCCTTGACTCTGCAACCCCGGGTCACCCCTGTCACCCAGAGCTCCTGAGTCACTACGTGTGCACCCTGCAGACACACAGGAACCACAGCAGAGTCACCGCGGGAGCCTCCGGCCTCGTGGCCGGCGCCTTCCCAGCCAGGAGCGGCTCCGGGATTCCTGGCTGCAGGAGGCAGGAGCTCCTGCCCCTCTCTGCCTGGAAACCTGTGTTCTCCCGCACACCTTTCCGCACGGGTCTTTTTTCAGGCTATCCG
>JAVCKT010027770.1:19255-29683 GCA_032273925.1 Rhynchotus rufescens | reverse complement strand
GTTTTGAAGACCTCCAGAGAAGGAGACTCCACAACCTCCCTGGGCAGTCTGTTCCCTTGCTTTCCCCTTCTTCTGCTGCCTTCTCTTTTATGAAAATGCTTTTATGCCTCCTTCTGTTGCCTTCTGTTTTATGAAAACAGAAAGCACAAGCTGAGTAGTGTTCCTGGAATAACCCTGCAAAGCTTATTCAGCGGCCTTAGAGCCTGCTGAATATGATAAGTCTGCTTAATGGCTAGAAGGCATTAGCCTGTTCTGTCCAGTATGGGATATCTTTGTGAAACAGAAGGTTTCAAACTTCTGGAGACAAGAAACAAGTGTCTTAAAACTAGAAAAATATTGTTAAAACATTTTTGTACTAAAGAGCATATTTCTTCTAGAATTTGCAGGGGGATGTGAAGATGCATTTTCTTGACACTTTTTTTGGAAAAAAAAAATCAGCTCTTAACTTAGGCCTGCAATGACATTAGCTCATTTAACTCATGAAGACAATTTCACAGCAGTATAAACTCCAATAGCCCCTTATTTATTTTCAATTTATCAGCAAAAAAAAAAAAAAAAGCATACTTCCTTTGCAGCCAGATGTTTATGCCTCTGATTAACAGTGCTGCATGTGTTCTGTGATTCCTTTGGCTTCCAGCTAGAAGGAGAGGAAGTGGTCAGCCTAGACAAGAAAATATATTCCCACTTTAATTTTCTGTTGTTTTGAGCCAAAGGTTTTCATGCAGAGGAAGTGAGGCAACATTCTTTAATGTATCTGCTGTTTTGTGTTTGTGCTCCTCAGTGCCCAGGGCAAGGAGGAGATGGACCAGGTCCTTACATGTATGTTTGCAAAAGTTCCTGCTTGGCATAGCTGAGCTTCAGGCTTATTTAGAGAAATGAACAGCACCAAGGAGCGTGACTGTGACCTCTTTATATCAGAGCTGTAGGCAGTCTTACATAAGCATCAGGCCAACACTATAGTAAGTCTAAAAGAATGACTAGAGTCTTGGAATTTGATGTGGAACTGCAGAGGAAGTCAGATTAGTGCGTAGGGGTAGTTTGGCTGTGCTCATGAAAGGCTTTGTTGCTAAAGAAACAGGTTTTTACCCTCAGATTTGTTCCTTGCACCTTTGCCAGCGTTGCAGTGGATGTGCTTGTTTGAAAGACTGAGCACTGACCCGTGTGCCTGGCAAGAAAGGCACTGCCTGGGAAGAGGACAGGATCCATAATCTTTCTTTCAGTTACAGTTCTTGCAGCTGTTACTGTGTAACAATATTTTATTTTTTTTTAAAGTGTTTCACTGGAAAAGCTTTTCTCCTGAAATGTGTAATCTGGTTCTGTGTTTTCTATGCCCAGTGGTGAGTAAGTTGGATAGGCCAGTAGACTGAATGAAACATGCTAGTGATTGGAAGTCGCATATATATTGGAAGTAGCATATTTTCCTGTGTGAGTATATGTTTTTATATGTATTCCCGTTCACTCAGCCTTGAAAATGTGATCCATCTAATGAACTGTACCAAAAATGCTGTGTGCCCCTGCGAGTGCATGCGTAACTTCAGCCACCAGGAGAAGGAATTATATCAAAAAATGGTGGCTGTTGTAAGTACAGAAGGATGTTATCCATTGATCTTTCTTATGAGAGCCAATAATTTCTGCTGGTTTAATCTCTAGTGCCTCCAAAGTTCTTGCCAATATCATCTACGCCGCAGCCGGAGAGACGGCAGCCGCCTCAGAGACGACACTCCATTGAAAAGGAAACACCAACCAATGTGAGACAGTTCCTACCACCTTCAAAGCAGAGCTCCAGATCACTCGTAAGTGGAGTGGGTGGTAGGAGAGAGAAAAAGAGACATGCTAACAGTATAATGAAAATTAAAACTTGGCTGCAGTATGATTAGAACTTGATGCAGAGAAAACTCCTCAATTCACAACCAAACCTGGGCTACTAAGGACTCTCTGAAATCAAGATTTGAACTTTTTTTCTCTCGCATATTGATCCAAAATCCCAGGTACAGGTGCCTCAGAAAACATTTGCACTGCAATTAGGACTATGTGGGTAAGGCCACATACCTTGCTTTTGTTTCAAAATGTTACCAAAACAGAATGCCTCAAGTAACTGAATTTCCATTTGAATAGAGATGATTCCAAAGCACAGGATCTACTTTGTTTTTCAGTTGTTGGAAATGTTTTAATTAATGGATGGAACGAATGAATGGAATGGCTTCTTTTCTTCCCACCTTAAGAACCTGTCTGTTTAATGTTTATACATGTGAAAGCTCTTTCAAGAATCCCAATCAAGGTTCCACTGCGCTGCTTTGTTAAGTCATCCAGGCAAAAATACTGTACTGCTACTTGAAAAGAAAGTGCAGCACATTTGATCAATTAGCTTTAATTGAGAGTTGTTTTCCAACAGAGTGTAAGTGGCAAAGGGTATGAAATCCTAGTTCGTTTATGCCAACACACTGATTAGTGCTTTGTCCTTTCATGCAGGATGTGTTCCTTGTCTCTTTTCCTACCAGCAGCGTTTCCAAGTATGCCCCGTGAGGTGCTGGTGAACAGAGAAATCAATAAACACACTCACATTTTGAAAGGAAGGCAATATTCATTTGCCCCATCTTTTGGTGCAGCGGCATTAATGGGCTTTGAAGAGGGTTCTTGTTGGCCCAAGAGGCAGTGGCCCAGATCCAAACCTATTAAATGGTGAAGTTCACCTGTAAGCAAATTATCCCCAAACGCTCTCACAACTTGTTTCCTCCAAGGTTCTAGTGGTTTTCATTTATTACATCTTTCCACCTAGAATGTAGTTTCTTATTCCAGGTGAAGGGCGGGTTGCAGCATGTTACTAAATGCAGATACGAGTAGAATTCTCTGCAAATGTTACCTTGGAGCCCAAGACCTGAGCTGGAGGGCTCCTTCATGTGCTTGAAGATGTTATCAGTACAAAATGGATTGCTCTGTCATCACCTGCGACACTCACGGTGTATGGAAGCACCAGATTTATTTTCTGATAGGGTCCGTGGTCATTCACAGACACGTTATTTAAAGGGAGGAGGGACAAAAGCATTATATGTAACACTGAGGCATTTCCTCATTCACATTTTGAACGTACGTACCCAGCTATGTCAGTGTCTTGACATTGATACCATCTTGTGTATTTGAGAAGTTTAGGGAGCTTAAAGATCTAATACATGAGGCCATTATTTTAAGTGTCTCAACCTTTTTTTTTAACAGGACCTTTCTGACCACATTTCTGTTTTTCTTCTATCAGTCTGTTTGCTGGCATAGACCTAGACAGCTGTGTGCGAAGTAAAATCATTGCAGAAAAAAATGTGCTCAATTATTTCTCTCCCTCGTAAAAAAATATCAAAGGAAAGGTGAAAAAAAAAGTCATTAACTGAATCAGCCAAATGTGGCAGAATGACATCTGCAGCATTCCCGAGCTATGTTGCTTAGTGTTTTAGAACAGATGGGACAGGTTTTGCTAGGAATTTTTGGTTTAGATTTGATTGTTAAGGAGGTTTGGAAAATGATACTCCCTTTCATAAAAGAGCCCGGTTTATTTGCTGCCTAGCGAGCCGGTTCTCGTCTTGGCAATAGTGCCCTCTAGGGTGTGACGGGCATCCCCACCGAGCGCCTGCTGTTTCCAGGCTCAGCAGGCTGTTTCTGATGCCGGCAGCACAGCTGGACCGGCCGCAGCAGCTCGGGTGGCAGCCCCTTCCAGGGGCCACTGCCTCTGTAGCCCCGCACATCCCTGAGCAAACACTTCTAAACAAGGGCAGAATATCATTTGCTTCTTGTTTGATTTTACACGTCTTCATCCCTTCCTCCAGGATTGATGGAGTTTCATTTCTTATCACCCGCTCCCGTGGCTGCAGTTTCTCTTCAAGGTGAAAGAGGCCTCGTCAATGAGTGGTCCTCAGTGCCACTGCAGACAGGCCGGACTTGGCTACAGTCTCATAGCAGGACTAGCAAGATGCTGGCCTACCTTGCTTAACTAACTGCCGTGGTGTCACCTGGTGCCTCCTCATGCAGAGGGGACTGGAGCTAAGTAGGTGGGGAGGGGAAGCTGACGTTGCAAGAGGCCGGTCAGCCCTTGATGTGAGCTGTGAGATCCTGGGAAGGAGGGCGGGAGCGCCACGCGCAGCACCGTGCTGCTCCTCAGGATGCGGCCTGGAGCGCTCACTTGGGGTGCACCCACTGAGAGGAATCCCGTGCCTAGGTGTGTGCGTGTGCATGCCTTGGTAGTCTGTTTGCTTTTGAAATAGTAATGATTGTGAGGATGGGTGATGGTTGTTGTCATTATTTTCCTGATCCAAAGGACCAAAGTTAATGGTTTCATTTATACACAGCGTTCGCTTCTCTGCTTCCTATCTATTGTTCAGGTTCCTAGGATAACCCGTTTATTTCCAAGGATGACTTTCAGACCACTTTTTTCAACTATGCAAACAGCTTCTCTGCTCAGCTCTCATCCCGTTGAAGCAGTCATGTGCGGGGTGGCAGGGGCTATGTACTATCTCTGTGAGAGAGCTTTTGCCAGCAGGTGGAAACCCGCCAAGGTTTGCCTCTTTTTGCTGGCTTTGAAATCACCCTCACCAGCATGTTCCCTCTGAGGGGAGCGCACTTCCTAAGCTGTGGCGAGAATTAAAGCTTAGCTTGGGACCTTGCACCTGATTGACGTTGATTTCAATGTGGATAGGATATTTTTGTGTGTCATCAATCACCTATCTCATGGGGAAAAGAAATCAGTTCTGAAAGGACAGCAAACTAAAAATGCAACATCACAACATTATCAGTGGTACAGCACATGAAGATCCTGCAGCAATAATCCAGCAGAATTACTGTAATCCATGGACTACGTTAAAAAGATTAAGCCTTTGTGGTTCTGACAAGATATAGCATGTAGAACGGAAGGGCATTTGCAACCTTTTTACTTGAAACCTAAATATGGTTTCATTCCTCAGTATACTTTCTTATGAGAACCTGTAGAATGATTAATAGCTATGTACCAGAGTAAGCAAATCTATTTAAATTAAAAAAAAAAAAAAAAAAAAAAGATTCTTTAATCTCTACCTTGTATGGATAATTTTTCTTTTCTTTTTTTTTTTTTCCCCCTTGTCCCAACTGAAAATTGGAAGTGTGAAACCTGTTGCAGGAGAAACCTATATGCTGTTATAGTTCAAATATCCAGCTTACTTTTCAGAAATTTTTCATCTGCAAAACATGAGGCGTTTAGAGTGCTTGGCTAATTGTGAATTGCAGAGTTTGGTGGCCAAGCTAGCACTAGTTTGTATTACTCTTTACTTGAGCAGCTCATCTGAGTGCCCAGTGTCATCCTCTAATGAACAGTTTTACAAGGGATATATTAGTGTGAAAATATGTTGGTCATAAGGACTTACTAGGTGAGTGTATGCTGAAAATGACCTACAAAGCACTTCATTTTCACACTATGAATTTATAGTACTTAGTACCTGTTTTTCCTGAGTAAAGAAAAGTAGCTCTATACATTGACCTTAAGCTCTTATGGTATATATATTAGGATTTCAAAGTCAGTGTTAAAGAGATTCTCATGAGAGTTATGGAAATTTCAGAAAAGTATTTTTTTAATAATATTTTTCCTTTAAAAGTAAGTACACTGAATTATCTTTCATATTAAAATAAATATTGAGTACAATTCCAGAAAATCAAGACCATTCAAGCCATGATTTGTCTTTAATATGTTGTGTTGTATGAGAACCTATGTTCTCACACTTGGAGCTGCCTAGCCTGGGTACAGATGATTGCTGGAGGTTTGAGCAATAACTCCACAGCATCACCATTTAATGAAGTTTAGTCAGTGCTTAGCTTAATTTAGATTCATTTAAATACCTCAAAGCTAAACCTAAAGATTTTCTTGTGTCCTTGCTTCTATTCTGGAAAGGAAAGAAAAAAAAATCAGGCGGTTTTCCAAAATCAGCATAATATTTATCTTTTATTTAATGTTGCATTAACATTTTGTTGTCCTTGTGTAACCACTGAAATTAAAACATTAGCATTTAAACATGTGAACATTTCCTGTGTCTCCCCTGTGACCGGGTGCCCCAGAGCCGCTGCCCTGCGGACGTGTCTCGCGCAGCAGAGCCCACTGAGGCCGCGCGCCCGAGGGTGAAGGAGCAGGTGCCCCCAGGGAAGGAGGTGCCCACATAACCCGTCCTTTCCTCAAGGACTCGCAGCCCTGGCTGCTGGCAGACGTGGCGGCCGCTTCGTGAGCGTCCAGGGCCACACAGGAGCGAGGGCCTCTGCGGCCGCCGCGGCTTTCGCACCTTCCCGGGGCGCTGCAGGAGGTGCCCGGAGCTGCTGCCCCTGCCAGGCTGTGGCTCCCGGTGCCTGCGGAGCCCGGCCCAAGGGAGCTGTCCGTTCCAGGCCGCAGCTCCCAGCGGCTGCGGAGCCCAGCCCAAGGGAGCTGCCTGTTCCTGGCTGTGGCTCCTGGTGCCTGGGGAGCCTGGCACTGTACTCAGACGAGGGCAGCTGCTCCTGACAGTTTATTTTCTTTCCAGCAGCCTAGCAAGGGTCCCTACCTCAAAGCTTTAGCTTGGCGAGTCTAACCAAGTGACTTCTATTCTAGTCTTTTGTGGGGTACTTTTAAACAGAGCGAAGTTTCTTTGTGTTCCCTTTCTAGATAGGTAAGACAACAGTTTTTAAAAGTGTGGTGGTTCCTAAATGCTAATGTTTGCCAGGTCTGCAATGTAGAAAGATTTTCTTTGAAATCTAATGGAAAGACAGAAAGGAACTCCCAGTTCGTGCAAATTGAGCATTTCCCAACTAATCTAAATCATCAGTTTCCAGAGGAGATCTCTAAACGGGCAGCAAGGCCTTTGTGCTTGCAAGAGACACGGCCTTGGTGTACGCAGCGCGCGCTGCCCATCCCTGCCCAGCACGGGAGCCCCTCGGGGGCCTGCTGAAAAGGTTCACAAAGTGTGAAGTTCTGGGAGCTCCCTCTGAGGTTTCTGCCTTTCTGTTAGAGCTGTGTAATCAACTACAGGGCTGGGTTAAAATTGGGGAGATGATTTTTATTCTGTGGTACCAAAGCCGGGAGTTCTGTAGCCAGCGTTCTCCCACATGCTGCAGTACAAAATGCACAGGATTTTAGAGGGAGCAGCGCTTGTCTTGCAATTGGCCTGTTTTTTTTTTTTTGGTTTTTTTTTTTGCCATTAATAGTAAGGAATTAGATAACTGATTCCCACGCTTTGTATGTGAAGATTCTCTGGAAAGCTTAAATTGCTCTTGTTGTGGTCCCTGCAGTGGAAAGGAGAACCTTTCTGCCTTGGCCGCAATGTGTTTCTGTAGTTTGGTGGATTATATGATGATGTGAGCACCAACGTGTGGTACCACTGAATAAAAGCATGTGCTGGAAGGGGGGACTAACCACTTTCCTTGGCCACTCTGGGCACCACAAAGTATGAGAGAAATTACTCCTCTTCACATAGGAGACCCCAATCAGTACCATGTGCCAAATTAGCCTTTCCCTTCAAACTATGAACTTGAATGTTAATTGGTTAAAACAGATCTTCAAACTAAGCAAGTAGAGGGAAAGGCAAAGTGATGGGTGATTGGAGGAGTTAAAAAGAAGAAAGCTCTTACTGAGCATGAGTTTAGGTCAGAGTTTCACAGCCTAGGCTGGCTGGACACTCACGTGATGCCCATGAGCGTGCCAAAGCTCTTCCAGTCTGAGGGGAGGCCCCCCCATTTCTGGAATCACTAACCAGGTGGCTGGCGTTGCAGGTTGGAGGCCGGGAGGAAGAGCTTTGGCCTCCGAGTAATAGGATCTCCTTGGCTTCCAGGAGGAGTTCTGCTACCCTGTGGAGTGTCTCGCCCTGACGGTGGAGGAGGTCATGCACATCCGCCAGGTGCTGGTGAAGGCAGAGCTGGAGAAGTACCAGCAGTATAAAGACATCTACACGGCTCTCAAGAAGGGCAAGGTATGTGGGTGCATGCGGGTCTTCCAGAGCGGCCCTCGCGGCCGCAGTCCTGAGCGTGGGACATGCGGAGCAGCCCCCTTGCAGCATGTGCTGAACACGGCGACGCTTTTTGTAGAAGCAGCTGGTTTGCTTAGGTCCTGTATAAGAATGCAGTGGGGTTTGCAGCAATCCCAGCGGCTCCGTGCGTGCGTGTTTGAACATTCGCTGATGGGAGTGTTTTCGGTCCCCACGCCTTCTGCAGTATTACTGCTCAGCATTTTTATTCCACAAAACAGCATTACAGCTAGCAGGAGGAAATTGCAGCAGGTTTTTCAGTGCGGATCCCCTCCTTCCCCCAAATCAACAGATTCTTCCCCACTTCCTGGCTTGTTTCCCATTTCTAGAATAGGAAGAACACAGTTACATTCTGTGTGACCCCATGAAAAAACCTCTTACCTTACTGAACCTAGCTGTGTCTGGTTAAAGGTATTTTTTCTGTCCATGCCTGGCTTCCATCTTGCAGCTTTTAGAGCCTGATCTAGTAGGCTGCTCCTCAATCTGCAGATCCTTTGAGACGTGGCCGTGTCGCATGTCTCAGAGGCAGAGGAGCCGGCAGGCCACGTGTGCTGCGCCAACCAGCAGTTTGAGCTTTGCAGTCGCATTTTTGAAGGGCTTTAAAAGCACTCTAGAGAACTGCAAGAACCTGAAAGACAAAACAATCCTAAATGTAAGCCCCAAATCTGATTTCTTGCAGATGTTTTTGGGAACCAGAATCTCGGTAATATTCTGTAAATTGACCACTGACCTCTTTCCATTCCTGACTGTGAAAACTTTCCTCAGTAACAGCAATAACTTGCTTTTAAATATAGCTCTGTTTTAAATATAGTCTCTGGCAGCTTTTGCTACTTGCATCTACTGATTTCCCTCTGTAAATTTTGTTCATTTGTTTGTTTCTGCATTATGAAATGAGCAGAAGTATTTCACCCTGGTATCTGAAGATGTGTTAATTCATAATTAAAGCTGTGATCTGTGCATCAAGAGATCTTGATACACAGAGATCTGTGTATCAAGCAAAGAGGAAATGAGAACCTTCCAGAGGAGTCAAGCAACATGTGACCTGAGAAGAAGGTTTAATGTTAGAAAACACAATGACTAATGTGTTTTTTCCTGCGAACTGCAGACTCATAATTGGTATTTACCAATAGAAGTAGTGTCCTGTTCCCTCTCTTTTGACTTGTTCTTCTTGAACATCAACAAATATGTTTTGCCTTTAAAATATATTTTAGCTACATGGTTGCATGTCTAATGTGTGTAGATTTTTTAGTAGATTTAATATTTTTAGGGCAGAGGGAATCAGAATCTTAAAAGTCATTACATTCAGCCATTGCATCTTGTCATGGTCTATAAAACTCAATAATGAGCTTTTATTAAATTCCAGGGGAAGTAGATGCTTTGTTTAATTAACTCCTGCTATTAAAATGTTCATTTTTATTTCTAAACAAATTCATCTAGTCTCATCTCCCTGTCTTTAGATCCCAGTGCGTCATCCTGTGCTTCATTAAAACTTTCTTCATGGTCCGTGGCCTTTGCTTCACGTAGATGTTGTTAAGTTGTTGTTGTTACTCCTCTGGATAAACTAAACAGACTGGGTTTGTCATCTCACTCTAAAATAGGGTTTTCCTTAAGTAAGGTTGCTAGTATATTTTTTTTCTGGACCTTCTCTAGTTTTCAAGAACATGGGATTAGAGGAAAATCATCAAATGTTAGCAAGGGAGGTTGCCAGTTGTTTTTCCAGAACCAGTCCAGTTTCCAGCCCAAATTTATCCATGGCTGAACTTAAGCCCCTTTGTTCTTGTGTTCCTCAGTTCTAGTGGTTACTTGTCCTTGCTGCTGTTACTCCTATTTTGCTGCTCTTTTTTTCTGTAGCAATGCCATAAACACCAGTGATGGAGGAGTAAAAAGAAGTAACTATTTAAATTAGATGAGAAATTAAAAGAGTATTTCTAAGTATGTCAAGATAAAATTCTGGATCATTCCTTTCAATATCCTCTTGGAAGAGAGGGCTGCAGCACTGGATGGAGTGCTACAGCTGAGATCTTACAGGTAGATGAATTCACAGTGCAGGACCGTCCTGTCTAAAATTGTGAACTCTGTTCTTCTTTCAGCTCTGCTTTTGCTGTCGAACAAGGAGGTTTTCCTTCTTTACCTGGTCTTACACTTGTCAGTTCTGTAAGAGGTAAGTATTTGATATCTGATAATAATTAAGTACCATTTCAGAGTGAAATATAGGGATTTGTACATTAGAAGCCTCCCAATAGTTCTGCTGCAAAGTGTTTAGTGTTCTTTTATTTATGTACTTACAGATGAGGTTACAAAAATGTATATCTAAAACCTGTTCCCACCTGAGTGCAGAATTTCTTCCTTAGATTGAAATTCTTGGTAAAAGTGAGAGAAATCTTTTTTTTTTTTTTTTTTATGCTAATGGGAGGGTAAGGTAGATTTTATTCAGACTCCT
>JAVCKT010027770.1:4396-19155 GCA_032273925.1 Rhynchotus rufescens | reverse complement strand
AGACTCCTCCAACAGTTACAAAGTTTTCCCATTGTTGGGGAATTTTTTTCAAGACAGAAGAATATGTTATGTTTTGGATTACTTTTTGTAGACTGGAGTGAGGGGAGAAGGGATGAATCCTTTGCTGACAAAATGAAAAATTTCAAGTTAAACAGTGAGAGTGTGGAGATCTGTGGAATCACTGATCTTTTTGTGTCACTTACCGAGGGATGTTCCCTTTGAGAAAAAAGAGTTACTTTATTTTCCCTGTTTTGTTTTAGCTGTCTTATTCTCTAGCTCTTTTTTCTTCTGAAATATATTCAAGAAGCTTTAAAAATAACAATTCCTTTTTAATGGGATGGGACAGGATTCTAACACCTGAAAGCATTCTTCTCTTGTTCTTGATTTAAATATAAATTTTCTCAGTAAGATAATTCATGCTCTCACTTTCCTACACAGGCCTGTATGCTCACAGTGTTGCAAAAAGGTAAGTAAATAAATGTATGGTTTGCCCCTTCTTAAAAATCTGCAATCTGTGGCAATGATGCTTCATATCTTCCTTTGGCTCTTCTCACGACAGATGCGACTGCCGTCAAAGCCATATTCCACCCTCCCCATCTTCTCACTGGGACCTTCAACCTTGCAGAGAGGAGAAAGCTTCATGAGGCCAGAGAAACCCTCCACCAGCCACCACCGATCCCTGAGGAGCATGCCCAGGTGAGAAGCGTCCATCGGCCCTATCTTTCCCTTGGAAATGATTCCTAAGCGTTTCCTCTCAAGTTATAAATCACTAAGAAGAGTCTATCTATCTGTTTTTATACTTATAATACTTGCAGCAACCTCTCTGAAGACTGAAAAAAAAATCTCTCTTCCATTTCCCTTCATGCCCTTCATGAAGGATAATATTAGTAGTGCGACTTCAGCCTTTATTACATTACAGGTGAAAAATTGACATGAGACTAGGACAACTGAATTCCTGTAGTACCTATAAAAATACCTCTTAAGTATTCTCAGGAGAGAATACTTAGACTCCTAGGGAGATAATTCTCACATCCTGGAAACACTAACTGAATGGGAGTTCACTTGAATGTCTTACACAAATTTATCTTCTAGCAAGATTTTTTTTTTCAGTCTATCAAAGTGAAAGGTTGGTTTTCTACCATATCTACACAGATGGTATTCAACAGTAATCTCAGAAACTTTATATAAAAGATCACTTTTTTTGAGAGGATGTAGAGTTCCTGTGCTCCTGTTCAGAACTCTCTGCGTAAATCACTTGTGCTATGATGTTAGGTCAAAATTAGACAGGTACACCATTGATATATATTTGTTAATAAGATCAGTTTGGTTAAGTTAAACTTTTACATCTGCCTTCACTTAGTCACCCTGCAATCCTACTGAACCAGGTAAGAGCTATCCTCTCGGCTGCTTGGTCTCCTTGGGTCATTTTTGAAGCAGGAGGAAACAAAGTTTGAGTCAAGACTGCTGCATTTTCTAGCCGGTCTGCCTGGGGCCCAGCAATGCGCTGGTAAATAATGAGATGGGTCTTTCACCTTTCAGGTTGAGCTCAAGGTCCAAATCTGTGGATAGGTCCCATGAAGAGCTACAGTTTCCCAAAGAGCTGATGGAGGACTGGAGCACGATGGAGGTGTGCGTGGACTGCAAGAAGTTTATTTCAGAAATTATCAACTCGAGCCGGCGCAGCCTGTCTCTGGCCAACAAGCGCGCCAGGTTAAAAAGGAAAACACAGTCTTTCTACATGTCCTCACCGGGAACCTCCGAGTACTGCCCGTCTGAACGGACCATCAACGAGATCTGAGCCCTGTGCCTTTCATTTGCTTTTGGCTTCATGAGGTCACTATCCACGAGCAAGGTCTCTGAGGCTTGATCGCCATTCCATTGCTTCCCTCCACCTAACAGGCTTGAATTGCATCAGCTCCCTCCTGCAGATTTCCTGCTCCGAGGGTTTCCAGAGCCTGCACAGAGTGACACGCAATGGGTCAGCTCCTCTCACTGGAAGAAAAACAATAGTTTGAAGTCGTTGCCTCTTTTGTATGCGTGCTTCGAAACTGGAAAGCCTTTTCTTGCTTTCAGTCCTTTTTTAACCATTCTTGGAGTCATTTTTCAGGAGACGAGCTGAAATGTGCTTGAAGGAGAACCCAGTGTAACAAGGTGGCAGTGCGAGCACGGTAGTGAACAGTAAGTCATATTGGCAGGGCCAAGGGCAAGCGACGTGGCTCCGAGTGACCTTCCTTGGGACACTCCGTGTGGCTCTGAGCTCAGGGCTGAGCCCCGCACGGTGCCCGCGTCCCGGGCTGGGAGGCTCTGGTGGCGACACTCCGCGCTTCCCGCGGGGCTCCGCTCGCCACGCAGCTCCCGTCCGTCTCCCGAGCACACTTTCCCGGTTTACTTCCTATCTTGAATGTACGATGCTTCGTGGCCGTGAATTTTAGTACTAGACGGAGTTGTACAGGTTATGGGGAGGGTGGGGAATAAGGGAGGTTCTAATTTTAACTGAATACCTGTAAAGTTGCTTTTGTGGTTATGCGGTAAAAAAAAAGGTGGGTGCGGTGTACATTTGTATTATAACCGGACACAAATACTGCTATAATAACTTCCAACAGCATATCCACTGGCAACCCCGTTTTTCTGGGGTTTCTAACTTGGCCGTAGAATTTAGTTTTCTGCTGAAATTTGGGGCAATGCTGTCTCAGATTGGGAGCTCTATTTCTTTTTCTTATTCTTTTTTTCCTTGTTTAATTCACTCACAAGAGAATGCTAAACTAGGTGTTCCTATAATGTTACAATGTTAAGTGACATCACATTCTTTTTTTGCACTTTTTTATATTTTTTTTTAATTCAGGCCTAGTCAGAGTTTAGTCTATAATTTGATCGTTTTCGTATTTAAAAACAAGCTAACATAGCCAAGTTATTAATACTTGAAAATCAACTACTGTAACTTTTTCATAAAATTTTTAATACCCTGAGGCATATTTAATATCTATATAGCAGTGTATTATAGAATGACATAGCGGAAAAAAAAATCAGATCTATTTATTAACCTTTCTATATGTCAGAGTAATGAGAGATACCTCAGAACAGCTCCAAAGCAGGAGGGACTGGATTTACCTATTTATTTTGATTCGGAATATGTGCGTATGGGAGTGGATGCTCCTGCCCAAGTATCTGTGTGTTTGGAGGCCCCTGGGAGGGCAGTTCCCCGAGGGTCCCGGGCAGCCGCTCCAGCCCCGCGGCCGTGCTGAGCCCCATGGCGGGCGCATGGCCTCCTTCTCAAAGCTCCCCCTTCAGAGCCCGTTTGCAGGTTACACTGCAGTCCTCGGTGCGGCCGCTCATATAGTCAGGTGGAAAAGCACATGCGGAAGTCTCCTTAAGCCTTCCCAGGGACTCGTCCGCCCTTATTTTCCTTTAAACTCCTTCTCAGAAGGGGCAAAGTTTCACAGCCCCGGCGCTTGTTCAAGTTGCGTGTTCGGCCTTGGCTGAAGTGGCACGAAGAGCAGCAGGAGCAGCAGCAGCGGCGGCGGCGCTCGCTCCCTCCCTGCTGCCCTGGCCCTCCCTTTGGCTCTTGTTGTGCCTGCTGGCACGCGGGAGAGCGGGAGGGACACCAGGCTGTGGGAGATGGGGACACATGTTGGCGAGGGGCACAGGGACAGGTCCCAATCTGGAAGGGCTGTTGCGGTTTCAGTGGCGCTGGCAGCTCCCAGGCCAGGCCCAGCTCTGCTGCACAGCGCTCACACCAGGAAAACAAGGCCCCACCTTTCCATCTACCCTCCTCTCCCTACAGATTTCTATGGAAAATGCCGTCGCGCTGGTGAGCGCCGGCCTCACAGGGCGTCCGTGCCGCCAGCCGCGGGGCTGCCGCCCTGCCGCGCTCCGTGTCCGTGTGTGCGCGGGTGCCCCGGCCCTGCCCGGCCCTGCGCGGCGCCAGTCCCGAGCGCAGCCCCTGGAGGGGAGCGCCGGGCACCTGCGGCAGCCGGGCCGGCCCTGCCCAGCGCCATGGCCTTAGGCCAGAGCCAGAGCCCAGCCCAGCAGCGGCCCCGCTGCCGCCCGTGCTGCCTCCGCCTCGGAGGAGGAGGGCAGCAGCTTGTAAATAGCTGTAATATATGTATGAATATTTAGGAAGCTGCCATCAGTCATGCAATGGGAATTGACTTTTCCATGACGTTTTAAAAAGAAAGTGAGTCCTATTTATCTGTGTGTTGGCATTACCTTTAGTGAAGCTTCGAGCCCCTCCCGACCGTTGGCGCTCCATTGGCATTTAGAGTGAACTGCCACCAAAAATGATGTGGGACTAGCACGGACAGGGCATGCCCATCAGTTTTTAAAATCCTTTATTTTTCTAGCTGTGTTATCATGACTGAGACTTGCATAGGGCCCTCGTGAGAGGCCCGAGGAGTCAGAAGCAGCCCCAGGCGCCGCGGTGCCAGGAGAGTCGGCCCTGCCAGTGGGGAGGCTGTGGCGGCTGCGCTCATGTGTGGGAAGAAGCCCCAAGGTGCTTGTGGTGCCCACGCTGCTTGGGGGGGCTGGCCTGTCCCTGCGCCCCCTGCTGCCTCTGCACCGGGGGCAGGGGGTTGCTGCGGGGCAAAAATAAAACACCTTTCCATGACAGCCCTTGTCCGTGTTAATTCTTTTACGTGTAAGCGAATGTAGTCATCCTCGCCTCTTCATTCTCGCGCTTCTCTGGTTTTGTAAAGACTAGTCGGCTGCCGCTTCTGAGGAGCCGCGTTAACGAAAATGAGGGAATAACAAACACCTGAGCACTGGCTGGGCTGCATGTGGCAAAGGACTGTGTCAGAGCTGTGTTAGAATAGCCACAAAACTGCTTCCGTAGAGCTGGGACACAGCTTCATGCCCGTATTGCAGGCCTTGGAAACAAATCCAGCCCTCTCCTTGGAGGCAGATGCTCTGGGAACCACTGGCAGAAACTTCCTCTTCCTCCTTCAAACCAGAGGCAGGGAGAAACCTTTTATCACAGCTCACAGTGTTCTCTTCTCTCTTCCACACTCCTCCCTGGAAAATTCAGGACCAGCTTCTGCGCTGAGGCGCTGGCTGCAGCACTGAGCAGTAACCGAAAAGCGCCAGCTTCCGCCTGTTGTGACTGCTGCCTTCACGCTGCATCCAGCAGCTCCGCACGGGCTCCGCATTAGAAATGTCCCCGGATGGTCCCAGGGCCCTCTAGCTCCACTTACCTCGAGGCAGCAGCAGACGTGTCTGTCCTGCACCTTTCCCACCTGCAAAGGCAGGGGCGTCAGTGGGGCCATGACTGTTTCAAGGATTTGGGGAGCTGCTGGTAAAAGGAAGAAGTGCACGAGGAACGCTCAGTGTTAGCAGTGCTCTGCGCTACAAGCTCCCGACAGCATTATGCAAGGGCTTAAAAACCAGCAGCACCATGAAAAGTTTCTGAAGTCTATAAAGTTGAAATGTTAATATAGTTTGCTAAGCAAAGATTTGCAGATGAATTTTAAGAGTGTTAGCACTCAAAGGATGTCATGGAGGATCAGCAGGGGCTGGAGCTAAAGAATATTCATTTAATGAAGGCAGCAACATGTCTGTGGCAGTTTGCACTTAACTGTGGGTTCCCTAAAGGACTTTACAATGTCCCTGCGGGTTGGTCTGTTTGGCAGCAGCAAGGCCTGGCTGACCGGCCTTCCAGGTAACTGAAGTTGACCTGGCCCTCCGTCCTGCCATAATGGAAGGGGCTGCTGGATTTGAGGGCTGCTGGAGTTGAGTCCAGTCCAGGGCGCTTCTGCAGAAGGGCTTGAGGAGCTGCTGTTCGGCAAGGTGGTGATAAACCTCTCTGTAGACAGAGACCGCCTGCTTAGAAACATCTTTATCCAGGTGCCAGGTTACCTAATGTATGAGCAGAGCTGCAAAAGACCTGTTTGGTCAGTAACCCCTTTGATCAGAACCACCTGCAAGTGCAAAAGGATGAGCAGTTCCCTAGGGATGTCCCATGGAGTGTGGCATTTCCTGGGAGCCCAGCGGCCTTTACAGGCCGGGCCGGGATTGCCTTTGTGCTGCGAGCCAGCAAGGAGCAGTGGGTGTCAGGGAATGCAGATCCCAGCAGGAACGGGACTGCTGGAGCACCCACCATCCACCCACCCATCCATCCATCCATCCATCCATCCGGAACACACTCTCATGACCCAGCCTGCAGCGCTAGCAGCCAAGGCCCAGTTAAACCAACAAGTCTTTATTGGAAGAGGCTGGTGGTTACGTAACATGAGAACGTGGGAGTGAAACAAAGATGCAATACATAAAATGTGTTGTTTCACTATGAAAGCTGGTCCTCCCCCTCTCCTTAATAAAAAAAAAAAAATCTTAAGAGCTGCATTTGTTTTGGGCCATGAGCAGCATAAAGCACAAACTGCCCCCATTGGACATGGCACCTCATACCCTGCACTGTCTGTATGCCTGCAGGTTCCCAGCGGCTTCAGCGTGCCGGCTCCCTCAGTTAAGCCAAGAAAGGCAAGAGGGTTTCCTTCTGCTTGCTTCCGTGCTGCACGGTACTGAAATGCAATCGCTGGTTCATGCATTACTAATAAAAGTTGCTTTAAAATAGCTTTTCCTTGCTCTCGCTTTCTGATCTAACTGTGGGGATGCTGAGCACTGATTGTGGAGCACAGCCAATGGTATCAAGTACAAGTGCTGCATTTCTCTGGGGTGCTGAATCACAGCTGTTTTAGCCGTGTTTAAAAGCACTGCAGAAAGGTAAAGACAGGTATGTACCGAGCCAGAAGAGCTCAGTTAAATTAAAATCCTTATTGATGATTAAAAACCCTTACTGATGATTTTCCTTTGCGAACTAAAATTTTAAAAAATCTCAAATCTCAACGGTGGAAGAATTAAGAGGACAGATCTTCACATTCAGCTTCACAAAGAAAACCCTTTTTCTGTGAATAAAGTGCCAGCGAGAGCACATTTGTCCTCACGGGGCAGCAGGTAGAGGCTGGCGGCACCGCACAGCCTTTTGAGCTGGGGTGAGCAGGGCTCGCTGCAGCAGAGTGCAGCGGCAGAGGGAATGACACATCGCTGCTCCCGATGAGTTGCAGAGCAGCGCTCATCATTTTACCAAAGCAGGTACCTATTCAGACACCACGGACAACTCTTCAACTTGGAACAGTGATCTGTGGCTTACAGCAAGTTCCTGTTATTCTGTCCTACTGCTTATGGACTAACCAAGCAAATACATTTTTAAGTCTTCTCTAAAAACCAACCATCCATGTTATATTACAGGAGCTACACAAGTGGTTTCTTTTAACTGAAGACATTAAATGAATGTCATTTATTTAGATAGCACCACAGTGAACACAGTCACATTACGGATTCCCTGCCCTCAGAGCTTACAGTCTGAGAAGATGCAAGAAAAATTGCTCTGCCTAAAGATGAAAATGGCCGGGTCAAGGAATGTTGCTGTGTGGGTTCATCTCCCTCGGCGCTGCTTTGCCCATCACACACGAGTGCTTGATCCTTCGAGCACTGCGACTCCGTTGAGCTGCTTGTGCTGAGCGGGTCCCTTGAGGGGACTGCAGCTGCTGCTGGGGCTTCGTGTTTTCCCTTCGCCCATGAGGCTTTTGCTGCCGTGCCCGCGGACGTGATGGGGGAGGAGGGTTGATGCTGGAGCAGAGGCAGGTCAGGAAGGAAAAACGGACAGCTGCAGATGACGCATGAGTCCACTCTACTGTACAGGTTTTAGTCAATGGTTTTTGTTGCTAACACGAGCTTTCCTGCACTAGCAAAAAAGAGATACATAGCCATTAGCCATGGATAGGGTTTACCTGTAGTTTGGTATCTCCAGGGCCCCCAGTTCCTCCCAGGCTGAGCAAACATGCGCCGGTTCCCAAGCTCCCAGGCCATCGCTGCCTTCCCTGAAGCTGCCAAGCCAGCGGCAGCCCCAGGGACCCCCGGGCACCAGTGGCAGCGCCAGGGCCCTTCCAGGCACCCAACAGCAGGCCTGGGTCCGCCCGGACACCTAGCACACTGGCCAGAGCTGCACGAAGCACAGCCACCCCCTGGACATGCGTGGCCCCCACCGTGCACACACAGCCCCTCTCCCTTCAACCAGCACCCTGCGCTGCCAGCTGGGCTCTCACCTGGTGCTTCCCCAGCCTTTCAAGATCCTTCCAGGCTAAAAAGCACCCTGCTGGGCAAGCAAGTCTTCTGCTCCTGCTGCCAGGCTGCTGCTGCAGCAAACCTGCCAGGCCTCGCAGGAACCCTCTCCATTGCCCGCAGGGAGGCGCAAGGGCAAGGAGGGCGGGGGCTGTGGGAGGCTCCACAGTGGGAAGCAGCCAGCGGCTCATGGCATGGAGCGGGAAGTGGCCGGCGGCTCACAGCTCTGCAGCGGGAAGCTGCCAGTGGCTCAGGGCGTGGAGTGAACCACGAGGAGAGGTGCCTAGGCGGGCAGTGAGGCTCTGCCTTGCAGAAGCAGAACAGCCCGGAGGCAGCTTGTGTCTCATGTGGTGTTGGGCGGCGGGCAGGCTGCTCTGGACAGCAAGCGGGAGCTAGCTGTCCCTCTTCCAGAGTGTCCGCAGCACTGGGAGCCACTGTGCAAAATTATCCAGCTGGAACACAATGCCAAGCAAGCATTTCAAATCCTGGGTAAGAAGAAAAGACCTTAACCATTCTTAAAAAACAGGTTTATTCATTAGGATCCCACGACTTGGACAGACTATAGTTACACCCAAATTGATGCTCACTCTCATGCGTCACATAAGGACCACAGACTCTGCAGTTTCCCTAAAGCCACAGGCAGTTCCCTAAAGCTCCTCATTTCAGTTTACTTAAAGCTACTACTTTAAGTCACGAGTTCAAGCTGCAGCGACAACCACTTTTCTACATTTTACAGCATTTGCTTGTGCTCTTGAACAGTTCCCTAAGTCCCTGGTCGCCACTGGCGCCAGTAAACGCCTTTGCAACATTTATCTCAGTTTGCAGGCACACACACAAAAAATACATTAAAATGCCCTAGTAGAGGGCTGCATAAACAGGTAACTCTGCATGGACCAAAAAATAACCCTCTTTAGTTAGCTCCGTTATCAACCTGTATTTATGCATGTTTTAAGGAAGCAATTTCTATAGCAGCTGTTTTTCCACATGAGAATTATTTAAAAATGATCCTAAAAACATTTTCTGCCAATATGGCAAAGTGTTAAAAAGAAAAACCCACAAAGTTAAGCCAGTAGTTTGTGGAAAGCACTGAAAAAGGCAAGTCCATTTCATTTTCCTTCTACTTTTGTCTTCCCTTACCTGCTTACGAGATACTGCCCTGTGGATTTCAAGTTTCTAGGGTGTTTCTCATCTGAGCTGGGGTATTTCTCATCTGAGCAAGAGTCTACTTCTTGCATCAGAGTCTCCTCCTCAGTTAAGGCCTGATGTCAAAGCAAGCACCCGTGGAACAGCACAGTCCCTTCATTCCAGTAGCCTTTCTGCAAATAAATAAGGGAAGGATTTTCCAGCACCTTCCAGGAATTACCACTGCTCTTCTGGGAGCATGGAGAGGACTGCTGCAAGTTAATAAATATGACAATAAATTACACCCTTCTCCCTACAAAGAGCAGCTGGTTTAGATTATTACCATCAATAGAAACATTATCTGTGTTGGATACAAACATCCAAGAGGTAAAGTATCCGAGTGTCTTGTGCAGACAGCACACTTGGACAGCTCAGAGGAGTAGTGCCATGCACGTTTTAGGTTTTGGGGATAATCCTCTATAGGATCTTCCTCTATAGTACCACATTCTCTCTCGCATAGTCATTGCCTTTGACTGACCATAAGAGATTAGAAAAGGGACAAAATCAACTGCTTTAGCACCTATCAGACCTTCATAGACCAAACGCTCTTATGAAAAACCCTTAACGAACACACGAGTTCTCTTAGAATACAAAAAGCAAAGATGGTGTAAAATATAAGAAACATATTCTCTGCTTTTGTTATAGAAGGCACATTTGGGGCAGGTTTAAATGTGCTAAGTGTTTTGTCTCCACTATTTAAAGGACTCTGTTTAAATCAAAAGAGCATTTGCAGGAGGTCTCGGTCAGCGGGCAACCGGAGATGCTGGGGAGATGGGACAAGGTTACTTTTCCTAGATGTTTTTTCTAGTGTTCTTATATACATATAAAATCTGTGCAGATCAACCTTGGGAGGGTCATCTACAGAAAAAAAAAAAAAGTTTGCAGAATAAGATTTCTGTGTCACTTCCTGGCAGGTTTTGCCTTCAGTTTTCTGTTGATGCTGCTGCCATGGCCGATTTCATGTTTTCGCGCGTTGACTTGAACTCCTCCAGTTCTGTGTTTAATTTGCCAATCACCCATTCCAGGGCATCTCGACCCTGCCGGAGAAACACTGTCATTTAGGATCAGAACAGATACAATCCCACCATTCGCGCTCCTATAGTTTTTCCTCTGTCAGACATGAGATTTGCTTTAATTTTCTTTCCATAGCCTGCAGAGTTTGGCACAGGATTATATGGATAAATTTCTTAGCAGCTTCTTACTGTTGTTCACTGCACTTCACACCCCCATGCAAGATCTTCACACAGCAGTGCTGGTGGGTGCTGCCCTCGCTGCTCGTGGGAGCCTCCCGCTGCCTCCTGTGGGACTGGCCGGCAGCCCTGGAGCGCAGGAGCGCACAGGCCGTGTGTCGGCCTCGCCTTACCCTCCAGTGAGGCCCCTCTGGCCTTCCACATCGGGGCACCAGTCTGGGCGCCTCCCCAGGCCTGAGGCACTGAGTGCCGCGGCTCTGCCCACAGCAGCCAGGTCCAGCCAGAGCAGCCCTTGGGAAACGCAGTGCCTCAGGAGGCCCCTGCAGCTGCCCACACTGCAACCACCACATGAGTGCCCAGTCCCACAGCGGAAGCACAGCACAAACTGGTGCACCTCAGCTAAGCTAAAGCTCAAAACTTCAGTGCCCCACCTCCTCAGGATGATGGTTTTGCCCAAAGAGGCATCTGTCAGGAGACCCAGAAAACACTTGCTCTTTTCTCCTCCCCAAAAAGCCAGAGATTCTCACCACTGTTGCCCTACAGAGCACAAGAGGTGAAGGGGCTGGGAGCCATGCGGCTTCACCCCCTCTCAGAGGGGTCCAAAGCTTTCAGCAAGCAGGCACCAGCAATGAAGGCCCTGCAGAGGCTGGGCAGAAGGCCAGGGGAAGCCCTGCACACCTTTATTCTGAACTTGGCTATATTACTTCCTGTTGCAAGCACTGTGAGGTTTCTCGGGGAAAACCTTCTCCTTGGAAGAGTACAGCCTCGCTTCAGGCCTCCTTCTGCTTGGGCACCGAATGGACGCTGTTTCGCAGTCAGTAACTTCCTCGTTCCCCACGTGTGGGCCCCGCATGAGAGGTGGCGCCGGAGGCCTCGTGCCCGGGATCCCCTCCTGCGAGGCGCTGGAGCGCTGTGCATGCACAGGCAGCAGGCACCGCGTCTCCCCTGGCACGCACCTCGCTCCCGCGCGTCAGGCCGCCTCATCCCCTAACGCCCTCCTGTGGGAATGTCCCTGCGGCAGCGCAGTGCGTGCACTGAGCGCCCGCGGCCAGCAGCAGCCCCAGTGCTGCCCTTCCCTGGCTGCGCTGCCATCAGGCCGTCGGGCAGGCAAGCAGCCTTCACGCAGCACGTGCTCTGCAGAACCGGCACTGAGGTTCTGCTGAGGCCCTGGCTGCACAGCGACCAGCGCAGGGGGGTCAACTCATGTATTCATTGGCAACCACCAAAATCTCCACTTTCAGACTAGCCTGCCAAGTTCCTTCCTTCTACTCTTCAGATTAGATAGACCCACATAAATCTCCTCAGTCCTGCGTATGCCATAGGCAGCTGAGAGCAGACCCGTGATACTGGTGAGGAAGTGCAGTAGTATCTTGCATGGGAATTTAAATTTAATCGTAAAGAGCTGCAGAGCCTTCAGGTATGCCAGGAGCAGCCAGCGGTGCAGAATCTGACAGAGGAGGGTGTGCAGGGCACACGGCAGCAGCTCCCGCGGGGGCAGAGCCCGCGGCCGGCCGAGAAGGCCGTGCGGGAGGTGAGCGGAGCAGAGCGGAACAGGCGCCCGGAGGCGAGCGCTGGCCGCGCACGCGCATCCCCAAGCAAGCCAGGCACAGAAACCTGCATCCCAAGTCAAGAGAGGGAGCGCAAGGGCTTTTTGGAAGCAGTCTCATTAGTTGAAGCGTTTGCCAATACAGGAATGACAGAGGCAGCTAGGCTGAGTGGTGGGAGGAAAATAATTAGCACTAAGGTAGCATAGAGGCAACTGCCTTTAACGCTCTCAACCCTGAGGGGAGATGCTGTCACAGTCACATTGCTTAAGGGACAGGTCGCTACTGAAATGAATGTATCTGCAGAACATTGTGAAAAGTGTGGCCTTCTTACAGCCTCGAGTTTGCAGATTTCCACAGAAGTTGGCAGAAGGGCAGCAATATTCCTCGGGCGTAAGAAAAGCAGATATGGCTTCACTACGCAAAAGATTTCCCTTGCTAGGCCATGGGTTTTGAGAAAGCAATTTCACATCCAAAGGGGACTGGCAATTAGAATGCCAGTTCCAGTGAGTAACCAATTCCTTAGTCCTCTCAGGTGCCCCTTTTAGACTGGGAAACCACAGGAATGGGGATCGGAGTGTGGCTGCTCAGAGGCAAGACCTGCTCCGGAGCCGCCCCACGGCCCCGCTGCGCCCACGCGGGCTTTCAAGGACACAAACAGGGGCTAATTGAGCCATTCCAGCCCTGTCCCACTCTAACACTTCTGTGCAGTGAGCATGTTTGCCATTCCTGTATGTGAAGTACATCCAACACGCATGCAGGTTAGTTTATGAAGTTCACATCACAACAGGCCATGCACACACTTGCTAGGAAGCCAAAATGCTGCAGCAAGAAGGATAACGTTGGCATTACCACTAGTTAGCATAACCTGCAGGTGTGGAGAACTGCTAGCTTAGAGCGCTCTCAGAATTTTGAATTATCCACTCAATAGCATCCCACCCCTGGAGCAACACAAAAAAGATTTACAACACACAGCGAATGACTTTTTCCATCATCACTGCAATAATAAGGTATCACCTGCTACCTCCAAACCTCAGAGCAAAGGTTCACGTTTCTTCAGAACAGTAAAACATTTTCCAGTAGCTTTTATAAAGCCTGGGAAGGCTGCTAAGAACACAGGAGCACAGCAGAGCATTCCAGAAGAGCTAGTAAAAGTAGGGAAGGTTACAGGGGAAGAAGGGACTGCTAACACAAGCACAAATTCCTGCCCAGTTTAACATTTGTGAATAGACCCTTTGGAGAAGCGGGCAGGACGGGAAGGTGCTTTTACATTCTCAGTGTCCAGCAGGGCCGAAGGGGCTCAGATCGCTGGCACGCTCAGCCCGCTGTTAGGCGGCAACACCTGAGCTTCTGCAGCAACTGCGCTCGTTCCCCTCCTTCCCAGAAAAAATCCAGGACAAAGTGCCTCAGGAAGCAGCAATAAGCACTGCCACAGACGTGCCTGTGCATAAGCACAGCCCTGCACAGCCTGCTTTTAAGAGAAGCAAGCACAAGATGGGGCAGTCAGGGTAGTGCTACCTGCAAACGCCTCAGCCCTTCACAGAACAGGCCTCTGCTTACAGTACTGCAAGGCAAGGGCAAAGGACAACTGAGTAATGGACAAGAACTGCATAGGCACAGAAAACATGTTATAAAGGCAGAGAGGGAAGTTAGCGCTATACTACCAGCCTTCTGCTCCTGGAACTGAGAGATGATTGTTTAAAAAAGGTGCTTTTATTATTAAAAGAAAAAAGAAAAATAGGTAACTGTAGCATACACCTAGGGGGTTGTTTTTACCAATGTGTAATTGTAGAAGGAAAAAAAAAGTGATTTTTTTTTCATTCTTTGGTAAATTATAGTGTACTTGTTGAGGTACACTATAATTTGAGGTACAGAAAATGTCGACTGAAATTCTGGGCACAAAGTTTAGTGACATTAAGTATGGTATTCAGCACACATGCTTGAGAATCACTATCTCACCACCACCACCACAGGAGAGCAGAATAAAGGTGACGTACCTTTCTGGCATTAGAAGAGATTGTGCTTGCCATTAAGCTTTCCAAATAACTGCTCAAGCTAATGCCTTTGACAGTAATAATTGCTTCTTGAGTTAGCACAGTTCTGTAACAGAATAAAGAAAATTATCAGTTAAACTGAATAGGACTAACATTGTCTCCTATGCCCCCCTCCCCCCAGAAAAGAGGCGCACGAATTCCCCACTTACTTCTCAGGGTTTTCAGGATGGGGCGTGTAAACCAGTCTCTCATCAACAGACACCAAATTTGTGAGAGTAATCTTAAAAAGAAAAGAAAGACCTGAAATCCTTAGTTTTTGCCTTTTTTTTGCCTTGTACCAACAGTGCTTCTCAGTAGCCCAGCACTCGCACAAAAGGTAAGAGACAAAGCAGTGTAAACAAAAGGACACAGTCAGTAACAACATCTATAAAGGGTAATGCAACTTCTCCTAACCTAGATCAACTTATAATGAAAGCTTTGATTCACAACAGAGGCACAAGCAGCTGCCGGGTTTCATTGCAAGCTGAACACTATCCAACTTAGGGAACACAGTTCGGAGAGGCTGCTCCAGACCAAGACCACCTGGACACTATTCTGAGTATACAGAAGATTGACACGCAAGAAAGATGAGGTTTTTGAACAAACACTGGACAACTCACTTGAAGTTTTAAAGTTAAAAGTACCCAGATGATCAAAATACTGCACAGTGCTTTATCTATGGATTAGGGGGGGGGGGGGGGGGG
>JAVCKT010027768.1:21653-45104 GCA_032273925.1 Rhynchotus rufescens | reverse complement strand
AAACTGCAATGTAATTAAATAAATTAAAAAAAAAAAAAAATCATAAAATGTAGCTTTTTTTTTTTTTTTTTTTTTTCCTCTCTCCCTCCCTGG
Organism: Rhynchotus rufescens; assembly: GCA_032273925.1. Classification (NCBI taxonomy): domain Eukaryota; kingdom Metazoa; phylum Chordata; class Aves; order Tinamiformes; family Tinamidae; genus Rhynchotus; species Rhynchotus rufescens. Next base: position 45,011 of record JAVCKT010027768.1, on the reverse strand, counting down.
AAATCTTGTGTGTTATTTAAACATCGGAAGTTTCTAAAGGCATAAGAAAACAATTCAGAATAAGTTAAAATAGGAAACAGATTTGAAAAGAAAAGAAATAACTCCAAAGTCAGCTTTAAACTTCCACTAAAATATCAATGCGCTGCTTCTCTATCGGTTTTCCAGAGTGCTATTTTTCACTAAGGAGTTTTCAGCATTTATGAAAACCCCTGCAATTTCGAACATCTGTCACGAGAGGGTCCATATGAGAAACCGCCTCCCTGTCTGTGGTAACGGGTCTTTCCTGTCTCCCTGTTTCCGAGGGGGTGGAAATGGCCCCTTTTCCTTCCCTCTGCCGCTCGGCCAGGGGCTCGGCCTCGGGCTCGGCCCAGCCCGCGGCTCGGCCAGGGCTCGGCTTCGGGCTCGGCACGAGTCGCGCTCGGCGGGCGGGGAGCGCGTGGGGCCGTCATCGCGCGGGGCTCGGGGTGACACGCGGGGCTCCCGGTGGCGCCCGGGGCTCCCCGAAGCGCAGCGCACCAACGCGCTCAGGACACTGATGCCCCCGTTTACATCGCAAACACATCCGGGCGCCGCCAGGCGAATCCGCTCGGCTGGTCCGAGTCAGCCGGGACCGGCGATTCCCACGCGCCAAGGAAACCAGTAACCGCGCCTGCAGGCGAGCAGAGCTCCGGGGCCCGGCAACCCCTTGTTGGTCGTGTTGGGACAGTGATCCTGCCCTCAGCTGCCAGACCTCCGCGCTGCTCCGCCCGTGCAGCGCCGGCGAGGCCGGCCCGGGACAGCGCAGCGCGGCCGGCGGCACCGGGACGGCCCCGGTCCAGCTCTTCAGCGCGGCCGGTGGCGACAGCGCAGCTGAAGGGAGCGGGTCCGCAGGGCAGGTCGGAGGGCGGTCCCCGGGGCCCCGCGGCGGGCAGGAGCGCACGGAGCCTCCTCGCAGCTCAGCCTGGCCAGGCCCGGCCTGCGGCGGCCGGAGCGGCACCGGGCACAGCGCGCGTCCCGCCGGCGGAGGCTCGCGGCCCGGTCCGGCCCGGCCCGGCTCGGTTCGGCTGCTCCCCCCAGCTCTGCACAGAGCAGACGAGGCGCCCGGCACGGCAGAGTCCGGGAGGCTCCCGCGGGGCGTCGGCGTGAGCGGAGCCGCGCACAGAACCTGCCTCTTGCACTGACTATAGAGGCGGCCGAGCCAGCCCCGGCGGAGCAGCCCGCGCGGCCCCGCATCCCGTCCCCTCCGCCGCGGGAGCCACCCGGGCCCGCGGAGCCGCCTCTGCGCCCGCGTGGGGAGCTCGGGGCTCGCCCGCTGCCCGCCCTGCGTGGGGCAGAGCCGGGCGCCGCAGGCTGCCGTGGGCGCCGGCCCCGCGGCCACTGGGCCTCGCTGGAGGTGCCGCTGGAGCGGAGCTCTGCGCTGCTCGCCCACAGCTGCAGCAGCTGCGGCCCTCTTCATCCCCTCCTCTTCAGAGCCCTTTGTTGCTCTGCTGTCCTTGGAGCGATGCAGTCCTGCTGCCTGCTGCTCTCTGTGCATTTGTGCTGCCCCAAGAGGGAGGAGGCTGCATGAAAGGAGAGAGGAGCTGCTGCTCTTCCACCGGCTGCCCTCTACAGCCCTGCTGCGAGACCTGGCTGCTGCTGGTGCCCATGACCTGGACAGGGTAAGGGTTGAGAAAGCACCAGGTTTCCCATGAGCCAGGATGGGGGAAACGGGGCTGGGAGTGGAGACTATCTGTCATCAACCATTAGCTCTCCTTTTGTGAACATAAACTCAAGCAGTAGCTTGTAAGACAACCGTAATCTTGGCTTCTAAACTCTTATGGATTTGGGCATTGGGAACTGAGGTCCCACAGTGCCTTGTGGGACCTTCAGGGTTTCGCCTTGGAGTCAGTAGTTTGGGCCAGCAGCACCAGGCCAGTCTCACGTGGGCAAGAAACCAGAGCTGGGGGCAGCTGCTCAGCCCAGCCTAGCGCTGGTGCCCCAAGGGGGAGGCCACGTTGCTGTAACAGCCACAGGCGTCGGGGTTGGGATACTGGGAAACCTCAGTTAAAGCCTCCTGTGTCCCCAGGAACACCTGAGTCCTCCCAGACGGCTCCCGAAGGAGCCGTGAACGCCACAGACCAAAATATTCATGCTCTCTCTTTGCTTGCATTTTCATTGAAAACTTGCATATTCCTCGTTATATTTGAACACCTCCACATTCCTCCTGCAGCCAGCCAGTAGGAAGACAATCCCCAGGGAAGAGAGACACGAGCTCCATTTACTGTGCCAGTGAATGTTACACACTTCCAAGTGGAGCAGTTTTGATGGTGAAACCGAAGAAGTTCCAGGCAGAGAGTGGTGGTAGGAGAAGCTCTGGGAGATGCAGGTTCAAACCTTCAAGCTTGGGAAAGTCTTGAACTGGCATCCGATGTTTCCAAAGGAAAACAGCAGCTGATGAGCTACATGATGCTGCAGTGTTTCCCAGATTTTCCTCATGGTCACCTGGAAATACTCAACTGCGGGAGGGTTGGCGAGGAGGATGAAGAAAGGGCTGCGTCCCTGAGGCCTTGGCCCCATGTCCTTCCTCCTTGTTGAGATAGTCCACACTGCCTGTACCCGCTGCTAGTCCTCTCCACCCCTGGCTGCAGGAGGTGCCCGTTACCGAACAGCAGCAGCTCCACAAGTGGCACTGCTCAGCAGCCACAACTCCTTCATCTTATCCTAGATGATCTTTCTGCAGGCGACCTATGGCTGTGCTGGGCACTGAGCCCGTCTCAGTGCTGTGTCCACTAGCTGGTTCTGCCAAATCCACCAGTCCTTTTTCACGCTCACATCAAACCCTGGCAGAGGGAGCATCAGGACAGGGGCCTCTGCCTCGGCCTCCATGCTGCAGTGCAGGGCTCGTGAGACAGGACGGCCTGTTCCACTTGTCCCCGTCTTGCCACAGGGCTGATCCAGTGCAGCTTGACGTGGCCTGGTGCAGCTCGACACGGCTTTTAGGGAGGTGATGGAGACCTTGGGCACCTTTGCCTTGCGGGGGAAACTGAGTACCTCAGGGGAGCCAGGAGGAGAGGGACCTCTCCTTTGCAAGCAGAGGAGGGAGCACAGAAGGCTTCTCTACCACAAAAGGTCGTGGGTGACAAGATGGGTGGCCTCACAGTTCCCATGTGCAATAAAACATGTGGCAGGTGCCAGAGCTGAGCCCTAGCTCCCTCCATGCCCCACTGAACCCTCAGAGAAGTCCAAAATCCACCTGTGTTTTCCAACAGCTGCCCAGCCTCTTCAGGAGCTCTCCAGAGCAGAGTGTGAACAGCAGAACTGGGGACACTGTGTCCATCAGCTGCTGCAGGAGCACAGGTCCTGCTGGAGCACATCACCCTTCCCCGGGCTCCTGGAGCTCGTAGCAGGTCTCGGACGAGTTGCAGACACCTCCTGTCCCGGGTGCTGAAGCCAAAGAGCCACGTCCCAAGCTGTGCGCTGCTGCTGGAAGCTCAGCACAAACCACAGGCTTGTTAGGAGCGAGATGATACCCTGGCCCTTTATTTTTAAAGCAGCCCAGATCACGAGACTGGTTAAGGTGGCTGCAGGCACTCGATTTTTGGACTTTGCAGCAGGAAACCTCCCCACCACAACCACCCACACAGCCCAGAGCCTTCCTTGGAGCGGGACGGAGGGGACAGCTAGAGACTCCCCGGCTCTGAGACACGAGCAATGCCCCGGGTGGCTCTGCCTTGGTGCCTCTCGAGACAGGTCTCCAACAACAGCAGAGACCAGAGCGTGCGTGTGGCTGCTTCACACGGCCCCTCTGCAGCCTCCACGGCTGCTGCACTGCAGGTGGTAGCAGCACGTCCCCCCTCATCCTCTTACTACCCCTTTATGGGTCTGGTACCCATAAATTTGTCTAAACGGTCTTTGACCCTGCTGACACCCTCTGCTTCACCGCAGCGCAGGGCGGAAGCTCCACAAGTTCATTGCTCCCATCTAAAGAGGTGTTTTCCTTCATCTGTTTTCACCTGATCTCTGACTAGTATCATTGAATGCCCCTTAGTAGATGCCTGAGATTTAAGATCTACAAAAATAGCCCTTGGCTTGGTTTCCAAGTGCTTACATCATGCTGATTCCTAAATGTTAGGCACGGGCACAGATGTTTATGCCGAACTCCACAGATTCAGGCAGGTTTGATTGTGCTTCAGAAATTCCCCAAGAAGACAAGGGACAATCCTGGAGATTATATTTATTATTATAACAGGAGAGAGGCTGCTTTACTGATTCCTATTTACAAATCTGTTGGCAAAAAAAAAAAAAGAAGAAACTAATATCCAGTGTAATTCCTTAGCCTATTTTACAGCCCTGGCAAGAAGCGTTCATTTGCAATAGCAGCAAATGCCTATGGGTTGATTGCCTGCTACAGCTAAGTGCAAGGAGGAGCGCGGAGCAGTGACAGGGCGGGCGGCCAGGCCTGGGCACAGGCACCCACGAGCGCAGCCCAGCCAAGGGGCTGGCACCACGGGGCTGCTCCAGCCGCCGCGGGGCCGCGACGGGCACCCGAGCCCGCCCACACACGCGATTCCAACCAAACCCGGCACCGCTGGTACCTGCTGACCCAGCGCCTCTGGGAACGCAGCCCCACATATGACATAGAAATTGTTCAGTGCTGCAGGAGGCCAAACGAGCTGAGCACTGGGACGAGGTGAATGTCTGAAGCAGATACTGGCACATCTTTGTTGGCGTGTTTGACAGAGCTAATCCCAACAAAGGGGAAAGATTTCCCGCCCCCCTGGACCACAGAAGGATCTAGTACCATGAGGGAAACCACGATCCTTGGTGCAGCTGGGCACAAACCGCCGAAAACTACCGAAGAGCCTGTGGAGCAATCCCGTGCTCTGGGCCCCCACTCGCGCACCGGGACGCCAGCAGGTTCAAGGCACTACTGTACATGAGGCACCTGGTGCCCGACCCTTTGGTTCAGCTACCGACCTTCAAACCCGACTGCTGGCAGGGCTCAGCTCCCCTGCACTCGGGACAGGGTGATCCCACGTCTCCACCTGATGAGGGACGCAGAAACATGAATGCAACCTTGGGTGCCACCAGCAGACTCTGCGTTGTCCCAACACCCCCTTGGCCTTGCAGCAGACCTGCCTCCAGCAGAGAGAATGCCGCGAAGGAAAGGAAGAGTCACACCAGGACAGCACCCAGCGAGAAGCTGCTGCTTGAGAGGGGCCACGCCACGCTATCCGGAGGCTGTGGGCGACCTGTGCACTGCCACAGAAGACACTCTCCTTGCTGGCTCTCAATGTCCTTGTTGGCACACAGAGAGCCCCAAGTGTTTAACAGCAAGCGAGGACGCCGAGCTGCCTGGCTAACACCATCCCTATGCAGGCTCATGAGCCACCCCAGCCTGCTTCCTCCCTTCCCTCTCCTTCCTGATCCCAATGCAGCTCTAGTACGAATCTGGGAGGATGAACCAGATGTTCAGGTGCTGCTGTGACTCCGGGCAGCATCATTTCACTGGGAAATGGGAAAGGGAAAGCTGGTGGGAAAGCTGCTGCTCCGCTAGAAGGGCACGTCTGGGCACACAGGGCTTCTTGGCATCAAGAGTCTTCCCTGCAGTATCCAGGCCTGGGCCAGGGGCCAGGGCCGGGACCCAGCCCCTGGCAGGGCTCTCTGCAGGACGTCCCGGCTGTGTCTGGCCGAGCCCAGCGGAGTCCCAACGTGCCCCTGTAGCCGGTGCCCCGCGGGGGAGCGCAGGAGCCGTGGAGGCGTCTCGGAGCGCGTCCCCGGCGGCTCTCCGGGAAAGCCGGCGTCGGCCCGCGCAGCCCATGCACGGCCTGGCAGAAGGGCGCTGCGAGCCTGGCTGGAGTTACCCCTCCAAAGGAGCCGGCCGTGTTGGAGGAGGCCAAAGAGGCTCTCACACCTGTGCCACCTGGTGCATCGTCCTCCCCCGGCCTCACAGAGCGCACGGGTGCTGGTTTAGCTCAGCACAGGGCTCATCCATCCTACACGCTGACCTGCACACTGTCCCGGGGCAGCCACAGGGGCTGTGCAGCTCCAAGGCCACCTAAAAGAGAAGGTTGGTGGATGTTGAAGCGTGACCCCCTAGCCATGGGATGTCTGCCTGTCCAGCCACCAGCAGCAGAGACTCGAAGACCTTCACAACCCTCTTCCAACAGCACTGAGGGGCACCAAAACCACCCTAAAGCTCCCAGTCAAGAGTCTGCAGCAGCGAACCAGGCTGACTCACAGCCAGTGGAGTTATCCCCAGTATCTCCCTCAGGACTGGCTCATGCCATAGCACGGCTGCGATGTCCTCCTACCCGAAGCCAACTCTGCCCCACAAGAGAGGAGAGTCTCACAGCGCCAGGCAGAGGTTTCTCACAGACATCACGGTGCTGTCAAGGAGCAAGCAGTCCTGCAGCTTTGAGGAGGAGGGCAGCCCCCCTCTGACATACCCAGAGGGCCAGGAATTCCTGTATCTGGCCTGGCATGTCCGAGGACTTCTTGGCCCTACTGCAGAACAGCCCAAGCTTTCCAGGATCATCTAGTCCCCATCCTCAAAGTCGTATTTTGGGGGATGCTCTGGGCTAACCCAGAGTGTGACAATAGCAAGGACAATGGAAGAAATCTAAGTGGAAGGGAGAAGACATTGGACACCCAGCAACTCCCCAGAGCAGCATCCTACACCCCAGGGCCAGCACCTCAGACCAGCCCTTCGATGAAGCTCGTATCTAAGTGCACTATCAGCATGCGAAGAAAGGACATTTCCTTGCGTGTGTTCTCAAAGATAATCCGAGGATCATCAGATTGACAACGCAGGCAGTTGGGCGCCATCACCATGGCCAGGTTGTTGACATCCATCTTCGTTCTGCCCACGTTGGATGGCTGGGCAAAGATCTGCAAGCAATAAGGAGAGGTTCAGCTGGAGCAGTGTAAAAAGACGAGAGACTCCAAACAAGTGGACCAAGAAAGGGTACAAGGGCAGGAGAGATGTGGCCTCCCTAAAAATGGGAGATGCCCCAACAGCCATAGTCCCAGGGTAGGTCTCTGCCACAGCTGCTGGTGTGGAGGCCTCCACAGACAGGGAATGTCCCACAGCTCCCAGGCTGTCCCTTCAGGACCAGCCCTGTCCACAGCCCACAAGACCAGGAATCAACACAGTTTATAGCTCCCATAACGGACAAGGCCAGCAGTGCTTATGCCCCCTGCCATCAACCCCACTTCAAAGAGAGGTGAGAGGTTCTAAAATGCAGCTGATGGCAGGTTGTAACCGTGCCCGTGTGCCAGGCCCTGGGGGCGGCGCAGGCCGCTGGGCTGCCCACCTGCAGAAAGTGTATGAGGTAACACAGCACCAGTCTGTTGAGCTCTGGCAGGAGCTGCACCACGGCCACCGCGGCGTCGGGGTTCTCGTAGTTGCTGATGCACTCTTGGTAGAACTGCTGGGGGATCACGGGCTCCTCGAGCTCCCGATACCACAGCTTGAGAAGAGAGGCTGGACACAAAACAGGGTGCATGAGAAAAGCTCTGGTCGACTCCTCGCCACGTCTGGGCGCGGGACGAGGCCACGGAGCCGTCCAGCTACACAGGGACACAGTCTGTGAGTTCAGAGAGCTGAGCCAGCCAAGGCACCGTGCGCTCCGGAGCGCTACAACAGGCTGAGGAGGCAGCACAGGACATCACCAGAGCGGCCTGGGAGAACGGGCTCCTTCCTGGCCCACTGTTGGACAGTGCAAATAAATGCAGGCAAATCTCAGGTGCAGCAGATAAGAAAAGCTCTCTTCTGACTATGTTTTGCAGAAACAAATTTGACAGCAAGACTGAACAACTTGGGGACCAGAAGCCAGAGAAAGGTTGTGTTTCACATGAGTCTTGGTTTTGAAAATCTTGGATAGGCCAAACAACTCCTGAGAGGGAAATGCTGGCTCTTCTCTACCTGCCTTGCCAAGAAGCAGCTCTGAGGTCACCTACAGGGAAGGGCGAGTTGGAGACCTCCGGACAAACAGGGCTGCTCATGAACGGGCAGCAGCGCGGCGCGCACCGGCCGATCCCAGCACTTACTGCGGCAGGATTTGGGGACGCAGCAGAAAGGCAGAGAGCACCAGGCCCTGCTGGTGAGGGTGGCTTTGCCCACTGCGTGGCACAACGTGGAGCTGTGCCCAAAGAGCAGCAGGTCCCCTGGCCGCTGCCTTCCCTTCCCCTGCGCTGCAGCCGAGGCCGCAGCACAAACACACGGCATCGCTCTACCTGGGACGTTGGGGTCGCTGAGGCCCTGGGGGATTCTCCACTGATCCACCTGCAGTTTCAGCGCGTTGACTTCGTCTATGTCACCAGGTACCCTGCAAACAGAGGCAGAGCAGGGAGGCTGCAGCGAGCGCAGCAGCCGCGACGCCGGCACTGCCGCGGGCCCCGCGCGAGGCCTCGGCACCACCGCACGGCTTCTCTCAGGCAGCTTCACACCACCGTTGGTAGAAACACTCGTCCCATTCCTACCAGCTCAGGCACCAACTGCCCCTTCGACCTCGGGAGCTGCTGCTTTCTGTAACTGCACTTCCCGGGGGCATTTTTCAGTCTAGAGATACAAACGGGTCGGGGTAAACATGCCAAGACAGTAGGAATTGCTCAGGGCAAAGTTGGGTCCTTTACTGGTTGCCTTAGCTCGAGTCTAACAGTGAAAAAATAACAAAAAAATCTTAAAAAGCAAAAAACCTCCTAAGAACCACAAGCTCTGCAGTGACCATTTGGATTCTTTGTCCCCTCCAATCCTCACATGCTCGCCCAGGAGCAGAACACCCTGACGTCTGTGCATGAGCGAGGCTGAAGGGCTGCATGCGTTGGACTACTTGTGCTCGATGGATTGCCATCTTTTCATGACAACGTTCAGTCACTGGAGGGTGCTCTAACTAGCCCCCAAGCTGCCTTTCAGCACAACGACATGTTCAGGCAGATCCCACACTTGATAATTACCTGTAGCTCCTTCTCAGCTGTTTATTACCTCTTGCAAGTAGGCAAATATCAAAACCAACACCAAACCAAACCAAACCCTAGCAAACTCACCCACGGCCCAAGCCGCTTTGGGCCGCGCTCAGCAGGGAGCATCGCGCTCCACCTCACGGGCGCTCGGCTCTCCATGCAGCACCGGGGCTGCCTCGAGGCGGAGGTGGAGGCGAGGCAGGCCGGGCACTGCCCGGCCGGGCCCTGGGCCCATGTCCACGAGGATAGGGGCGCCCAGCGCCTCGGCCTCTCGCAGGGGAAGGCCTCTCGGCCCAGGAAGGTGGGAGCAGCAGCAGCCAGTCCTTCGCACAGCAAAGCAAAAGGAAGAGCTGCTGCCTGGAATTTGGGACCTCCATCCTCATTCCCAGGCCCCAATTAGAGCAATGATGTGGGGCAAAACCACTGTGCAGGGGTATGGGCAGCTCCCCAAAAAGGGGAGTCAAAAAGCTTTTGGGGTTCGAGGTCTGCGAGAGAGAAGCTTCCCATTCTAAGTCCTTGCCTCCTGCAAGGGATGCTGCAAGTTACAAGCAGTGTGGCCCTAGGCCATGCCTTGGTCCCTGGTTGGTGCCAACACTTCAGCCGATCCCGATTCCCTCCTCCCAGGCAGTCCCTCCGTTCCAAGCAGCAGCTCCCACCACCAGTGGAGCCTACAGGGCTCCTGGGAGAGGCTCAGACCTTCTCCAGGAGAAGGAACCCATGGTGCTGACCAGGGATGCCTGAAGCACGGCTCGCACCAACCAACAGCACCCACGGGCTCAGGCAGGAATCCACGGCTTGTCCCTTCCCTGCACGGACCAACTGCAGCCCGTTAAGCTGACAGAAGTTCAATGCTGTGCCTGGCCACTTGCTGTCCTAAATAGTTAGATCACATCAGCAAAGAATAATCTCCCCTCTGTGCTAATGCATGCAAAGAGTCTAATGCTACCCAAACAGGTGATTCTTAAACCCTCAGAAAAGGTTATTTTTTTGTCCAATCTGGAACAAGGTGCTACTGTCAGGGAAAGGGAACTATCTGGAGGTCAACCTGGATTTCTTGGCTTTGAGGACTGACGGGCTAATGGATCAGAAGTAACACAAAGCCCCTGCAGCTCACCTGAAAATCCCTTCCGTCTGCTCTCCTCCCAGCGCCAGGACCTGCTGCGACAGCTGCGTCTGCACCCACGGCAGCTTGTGCCGGGGGTGCGTGTCCTGCTGCCGCAGCATGATTTCCTCCAGAGAGCTGCCGAAGAGCGACGGTGTCACGATGGCATTTCTGGCATGCGTTATCTCTTCTATTGTCGGTTTGCGGAGGCCCTGAGGACAGAGGAGAGGTCAGTGCAGCTGCTGCCCACGAGGGAGGGCGGCCCCCGCGAGCCCCCGCCGAGCACAGCTGCTGCTCTGAACGCCCACGCGCTCGAGCTGGGGCGCCCAGCCCACCAGGCCACACTGGGAAAGGGGCAGCAAAGCTGCAGCCCAAGGGCAGCGGCAGCCTTGGAGAGCTCGGCCCTGCGGCTGCGTTTCGAGCTCCGCAGCCGGCCGCGTCTGCCGGCCGCAGTGGCAGCGGGAAGCGGCGCCCGAGCTTCCCAAAGCCGAGGCCAGGCCCGCAGGGACCACGCGCACCTCAGCCCTGCGTCCCAAACGCCACAGGGAGCAGGGAAAACAGCCCTGTGGGAGAGGGGAACTTCGGGTACGTTCAACTGGGGTGCAGCTAAAGCCGGGGAAACGTTTAGTTTTCAGGGGCAAAGATGCCTCAGCAAAGCAGGCGCCCGGCAGGCCGAGCTGCTCCCGCCTCAGGGGATGCTCCAGGGGCGCCTCTAGCGCCAGGCGGCACCAGGGCCGGCGAGCGGCGGCCACGGGGAGCCGCGGCCCTCGCGCAGCCGCGGTGCTGCCTGGCGCGTACCGCGTGTCCACACGCCACCGGCTCCGGCCGGGGGGACACCGGGAGCCTCCATCCCGCCGGAGCCACCTCCGCTGGCGGCACCCGGAGTGCAGAGCGCAGGGAGGCCCCAGGGGGATGTGCAGAAATAAAAGACGGCCGGATCTGGCTGAGGCCCAGGCGGACGGGCCATGCCCAGGGAAGGCAGGAGGGATACTTCCAGATAACACGAAGCACGAGGCTCCTCCCCATGCCAGCAGCGTCTGCAGGATGCCTTTGAACTGGACAGTTCTGCAGTAAACCCGCTGCAAGGCCAGGCCTGAGGAAGCTCTCAGTGAGCAAAGAGAGACTCCTTCCTCCCCTGAGGAAGGCAGCTTGCTCCGTGACGGGCGCCCCGTGCAGACTGCTCCTGTGGCCTTGGGGATACCAGGCACCAAGTCCCTCATGCAGGTGGGCTCCGGCGGTGCAGCTCCCAGCACGGCAGGCCCTGCCACGGCCAGGAGGCATCGCGGCACCTGGGCCCTGCCGCAGCGGGGACCCTGTGCCACGAGCGCCAGGCGAGCTGCCAGGCAGGGGCTCGGACGGCGGCAGCTCCGGGCGCCTCCCATCCTCGACCCCGCTGCCACCCTGTGATTCAGGGGGACACAAGCCTCCAACAGGCCTCTCCACTGCATATCTGCATTCTGCATCACTGAATCAGCCATAACCTCCGCGGGGCCGGGCTCCTCTGGCGCCAGGAAAGCAGAGCGCTGCCCGAGGGCGACTTGGGGCTGGGGGCCTGGCACCTACTCACCTTTTTGCCTCCGGTGACGGCTACTTTCTGGAGCTTCCGGTAGCAGTACTTGGCGTAGGTGCTGATGGGCAGACCTGGCAAGAAGCAGGGAGCAGTGAGTGGAGGTGCTGTAAGGAAGTGCCGGCAGAGCCCGGCACAGCCATGTCCCGTCCCGCACCACCTGCCCATGGGGAAGCGCCGGCAGAGCCCGGCACAGCCGTGTCCCGTCCCGCACCACCTGCCCATGGGGAAGCACCGGCAGAGCCCGGCACAGCCGTGTCCCGTCCCGCACCGCCTGCCCATGGGGAAGCACCGGCAGAGCCAGGCACAGCCGTGTCCTGTCCCGCACCGCCTGCCCACAGTCCACGCAGGAGTCACAGCCGCAGCACGCTGATCCTCCTGCCCCAGACACCTGCCTGAGGATTTAAATACTGCTCCATCGCAGGAAAATAAAAGCATCCAGAGCGTGGAAAGCTTTTGAGTGTTTTAAACAAATTGCTCAGGATGGGAGAACTGAAGTCCTGGGCTGGTAGGAGAAGCAGTGTCAGAGCAGGGAGCACCAGGGCTGCAGAGCTGACACGAGCACCGAGAGACAAGCGGGGAGAGGCGCAGGGAGGCAGAGGAACTGCTCCCATCCTCTTGGAAAGCTGCAGAGTGCTCAGTGTCTCCCGCACGATGGCCTCCCCCAGCGCCCGGGCACAGCGAGACCTGCGGCGTGGCCGGGACCAGGGCCAGGATCAGGACCACGAGCTCCCTCGCATCAGCGGCCTCGCACGGCGGATGCCCCCGCGCAACAGCGGAAACATCGGCACCGCCTGAGCGCTCACTGCACCGAGAGGCTTTTTCCAAACCCGCTGGCCTCTTGTTCTTTTTCGAGCCAGACCTAAATCGCTCGCTGAAAGCACTGAACAGATCTGCCCTCTTTGGCTCCTTGCCACACTCAAAGCTTGCAGCAGAGTTCAAAATACTTGTGGCTTTTAAATCCCCTGTGTGGTCAGAGGCTGCCTATTTCACATGCACTCCGCGGGGTCGGGATCTCGGCGCTGCTCAGCTCTCCGTGCACAGAGAGGGCCGGTGTCCCTGCCGCACAGAGGGCGTCCCGGGGATGCACCGCATCCCGGTGTCCATGGGATGCACCGCGTCCCGGTGTCCCGGCGCCAGCCGCAGGCGACCGCAGCCCTCGCGCCCGCACAAACAGGCCCTGGCGGACGCATCTCTGCGACGCAGAGGCGCTGGAGCCCCCCGGCCAAGGGCGCGAGGGCAGCGTCCCCCCTCCACGGCACACGGGGGACGTCGCCTTGAAAACTGCGCTCTCTCGGGAATATCTGAAGCAAAGTGTTCTTTATAGGCAAAAATCTGCTAACGCCAGGGATTTCTAATGGGAATATTTAAGAATGAAAGGAAAGAAAAATGGAGCTACAGCAGACGTTTTGTAACGCTGCAGTATTTTAGGTTCCTGCTTCTGCCGTTAAAAGGAGCGTGTCCAGCACACCACGATGTGAAGTGTCACCTGGTTCATGCAGGAATGACTGGGAAGTAGCGAGACTGCAATCTGTACCAGGAAAAACACACGGAAGGCAGCACACTGAACACTCACAATAGGAAACGCTTCTTCACGGTGCAGTTTCACCACGAAGCCCTTCCTCGCACCAAAGGTTCATCAAGGTTTGCCGAGGAACTGGCTGCTCCCGCGAGCTGGCACTGCTGGCAGGAGCGCGTGGCCGCCAGACACGACCCAAGCCTGGACAAGGTTTGCTCCGTCCCTTCCCAGGACGCTTCCTGGGAAAAGCCTAAGCCCTCCCCGCTGTGCCTTCCGCACCGCGGTGTCCTGCTCCCAAGAGCAGAACTGCTACTGTCCGTCACTCAGAGGGAATTGCCAGGCTCACGAGCGGAGCCACTGAAATCTGCAGCAGTTAAACCAACATCAAACTCACTCCGTGAGTAGAAGGCTGCACTTACTGCCCATGGATCTGCATCATCATCCCCTGGAGGGAGAGCCCAGACTGGAGGCGATGGGGGCTCGGCCGCTGCGGGTGCAGAGCAGAAGGGCTCCACACAGGGTCCTGCACCCTAAACGTGCAGCTTTTACTTACGGGCAGTTGTCCATCCCAGTCTGAGCTCTCCCGGCTCCCGGGACATGCATGGCGAGGAGGAAAGGCCAGGACGCCAAGTGGCACGTGGCAAACGCCAAGGTAAGGAGCAGCGCTCAGCCTCAGCCTCTGCTTTTGCAAACCCAACTGCCCGACCCGGCCACGTGGCTGAGACTCAGCTGGAAGCCTCCCCCGGACCTTCAACCCAGCAGGCAGGGCCGGTGCAGGGCCCAGACGGGGACAGCCACGATGCCCCCCAGGACAGGGACGGCTGCGATGCCGCCCCGGCCCCCGTGGCTGGAACGGCTCGTGCTGACCGCGACTCCACCTCCCTGAGCACATCCCGAGGCTGGGCAATCCCAGCCCATCTGCGTGTCCTCCGGTACCACAGCAGGGCTGCAGCTCAGGAACACAGGAATACTCACAGCCACAGCAGACGAAAACCGTTTGCAAGGGAAAATATTTCTCCATGCGCTGGCCTAAAAGCACATGCAAATAAGTTCTTACAGAGTCTCTTCTTTTAAACCAAGCTGAAATCCAGGAAGTGTGCATGCAGGAACATACCTTCTGGAACAGGCTTGAGTGCTGTCCTGCCAGAACATCTCTTTAAAAGTGCAGCAAACAACATGGGCGCTCGGGCCAGCTACGGGATGAGCACTTGGGCGCAGCAGAAGCTCTGCTCTCCGCGCCACTCTGCTCTCACATGCCGGGGCTCCGCGCACCCCATTCGCTCTGTCCGAGCAGTGTCCGAGCCCCCTCACTGCCCTTCCTTGCGCGCAGGATCCTCCGTGTCCCAGCCCCGCTGCTTGGGAGCTGCCCCAAGGCAAATCCACCAGCAGCACCAAGAGGAGCAGCGACCGGAGGCAGCGGAAACCGCTCGGGCCCGCTGACACCGTCCAACTCGGGCGTGTGGGAGACCCGTCAGCCGACGCGCCGGCCCCTAACAGCCCCTAGGCCAGTGGCCTTCTCTGGACTTGCCCCATTTCTTCTCAGACTCATTTGCACCCTTGATCTGCACAACATCCTGCCCTGCAGCCTCCTATGAGTTAATTTGGTCTTTGGGAAAACACAGTGTTAAACCTGCTGCCTGATGACAACACTGAGCGGTTTCCAGGCCTTTTGCTACGACAAAACCGATTCTCTTCCCCTCTCTTTCCCCAGACTGCCCATTCCCACCTGCTGACCTTGCTCTCCTGCCCTCCCCCGCACTGCAGGAACAGGGCCCTTTGCACGGGTCTGCCCAGGGTCCTGCACGTGGGTCAATCTGGGGTCCTGCACGTGGGTCAATCTGGGGTCCTATGCACGAGTGGCCCTGCAGCCCCAGGCCAAACTGTCACCCAAGAGCCCGCGCTGCAGGGGCAGGGAAGGGTGTTTTCCCTTCCCTCGGCCTGATGTTTTGCTTTCACTAACTCATAATTTTCTCTGCTGCTCGAACACTGGCTGACTCACCCTGCAAGATCCCACCGTCCCTTCGGTTTTACAACCCGAACAGTTTTGTACCAGCAGCAAGCTGCGCCAGCTCGCCTTTCGCTCCCCTTGCTTGGTTCACACCGAATCCCAGGGCATGTCCCTGTGGGACCCCGGGGCAACCCCGCCGGTGCCAACGCTCCGCACGTTTCCGCCTCTCGCGCCGCCCCGCGGCAGGGTCGCGGCAGGCCGGCTCCCGCCACGTCTCGCGCCCGCGGGGGTTTGGCTGAGCGCAGGGGGCCGCGGCGCGCGCGGGGCTTGGGGGCCGCTTCACGCGCACGTCTCACCCTGCAATGGTCACTCACCCGGGTGTTCACGCACAGCCCCTAGCCAAGGGGGCTGGGAAAAGGAAAACTGCTTCCATTCCCTGTGTTTTTCACTGGAAAACTTGTATACATGCCTAGCTATAGACTGTCCAGCCATTCTGAAGACTGAACAGTTACCGTCCTCATCGATTTCACTGTTGCACTTCTGCTACAGCATCTCGATGCACCTAGGTCCTTCACAGCTCCTAGTGAGTGCCTTTTCACAAGGGCAGGGAACGATGCTGCACCCAAAGACAAGGCAGACGGCACAGAGGGAGAGGACGCAGCCACGCTGAGGAAAAGCCCGACCTCCCCAGGCATGAGGGGTAGCACGTTGGGTGCTCAGGCAGGACTCCCACCTACTCCAGCTGCAGCTTCACGTGTGCAAAACCTGGCAGAATTCCTGGGGCCAGGCTCTGGAAAAGACCATCATCATCATCACCAGTCACTCATGCAAAACCTGGTTGGAGAGGCTGGCCAGCCCCTTCCCCTGCCCACGTCACGACTCCTTCGCTGAGCGCCTCGCTCCCTGCAACGAGGGGCCTTGCAGCTGTGTCCAGAGCTGTGTCCGGAGCCCCAGCCCGTTCCCAGGGCTCGCCGTGTCCGGAGCCCCGGCCCGTTCCCAGGACGGAGCCGGCAGGGCCGCGAAGGGGATGGCCCGTGACCATTCCTTAGATACCAGCTGAGGCCACACAGGCATTTCTGCCTTTCAAGTGCTTCACTCGGGAGACTTAGAGCTCTCCCGCTGTGCCTTTTTCAATGCAATTTCCAATATTTTACTTTTTAAAATAAAAACTACCCCTGGCTTCCTAAGCACAACTCCAGCATGTGCAGCACAGTCTTCTGAGCACAAGCAAAGCGACTTTTCAAAGAGGCAGAACTGACTGAACTCTTCTGGGTCTGAGCAGAAGACATATTCCCGAGCAGGAACACAATCCCTCCACGTGATTCCAGGTCCTGCTCCGGGTCCCACAGCGGCCAGCCTGTTCAACGGGAAAGCGAGAGCCGCCTTCTTGCTGCAAGGAGGACAGGCCCTTTAGCCGAGGGGCCTCCTCTGCCACTTGCTAGACTGGAAGTGGACCCGAAGGAGCAGCGACACACGGAGATCCCTGCAGGTCCCCAGAGAGCACAGCTGTGGTCTGCGAGCTTCATACACCTGCGTGCTGGTGTGAGGAACACACAGGAAACTGCCCTCCAGGGCTCCCCAAACTGGCCTCCATACAAGCTGCTGGCTGACAGGAATTCACGGAGCTGGCTCAACTTCCTAAAAAGCCATAAAAAACAGGAATGCATTTTGTCCAGGCACATTTGAGGCCAGACGAAGTGTCACCTGTCCTCCTGCGGCCGGTGTTATGGCCTCCGGCTGCAGTCACACGTGAGCTCTTGTTCATTCAGTAGAGATGCTCCTGCAAGCCTGGGAGTGTGAGCTCAAGCTCGTGCAGCTCCATAAGCCAGCTCCACAACGCGCCGGCCACATGCTCCTGGCGCTGCCGCGAGGCGACCAACCGCGGCGCCCGGCGCAGGGCCTGCTCGGAGCGGAGCGCACGGCTCTGCCCGCGGCCACGGCACCCCGAGGGAGCGTCCTCAGGCCCAGCATGAGGGCTGCGTGCAAGCTGACCCCCTTGTCCCTGCACGTGTCCCTCCTGCGAGGGACAGGGTCCCTGCCACCCTGCGCTGCTCCCTTCCCTTGAGCCCAGGAGCAGCTGCCCCAAACTGGCCCCCACGCTGCTCCATTCGGATCCACTCTCAGGCTAAGCCTCTGACACAGGCACCTGCAATAAGCTCTCCTAAATCTACGCCCTATAAGCTTAGAGAAATGGTCCAATTTCCAGTGGAACTCGGCAGCCCAGCCTGCCTAAGGTCAGTGCCAGTCTTCCTCCCATTACCTTCATCTTCAGTATTCTGTTTCCTCTTCTTCCTGGACTTGGAGTTCTTCTTGTTTTTCAGGTCCATGAGCTCCTTCATGCGCTGAGCAACTGAAAATTCAAAGCACTGTTAGCTGAGCAACAAAAGAGAGCAAAGGCTCCCCACCCTCCTCCCCACCAGCAGGCAGCAAAAAGCTCTGCTTAATAAACCATTAATAGGATGGAGCTGTGAAACCCTAAAGCCCAGAAGTGCCCTCAGATGTGAGCTAAAGCAGCCAGCCCAGCTGTGCCACGGGGAGTCCTGCTCAGGGAAGGGTCCTGCGCCGCAACCTGCTCCAAGCACCAGCCAGGGACCTAGAGCAGCCCTTGGCTCCTCTGCACGTACTTGGGAAGGGGCTCCAAGCTGAAAATCTGCATTGCTTAAATATGAGCAGCAGGAATAAGCCGTTTAAATAGTTTGGATTCTTCTCCTTACTGCCTGGGACCTGGTGCCTCCAGGCAAGGCGCAGCCGGAAGAAACAATGTTTTTGGAGGAGAAAGGAGAGCAGCGTGGGCTCCCCATGCAAACCCAAACCACCCCAACGTCCCTTCCTGTGGAGCAGCGTGGTGAAGGATCCCTCACATGAAGCACCGCGGCCAGGGCAGAGGCGCCGCTGCGGCCAGAGGGCAGAGAGGCACTGGGGCAGAACGTCCACCCCCGGGGACAAGGGAGCCTCGTGCTCCCCTGGGAACAACGGCGCTTGTCTCCAGCCCCAGCCTGGGCAGCTCTCACGCTCTGATTCTTTGAAAGGAAAACGCCTCCCACGGCAGCAAGGCTCCGACGAGCAGGAGCCTTGTTAGTGTTGTTAGATGGGAACTCTGCTTTGCTAATGAGCACCACAGAAAGAGCTGCAAATCAGCCAATAAATATCCTGCAGGTCGAGAGCTGGCACCTTTGTTTTAAACGGGATGCTGTAGCAACTTAAAACTGGAGTAATGCTCGGATCTGTGGGTGAGGTAGCACTAATTCCTCTGCAGGTAATGCTAGACTTGTCCCCATGGCTTCTAAGAGGCACTGACAGATGCCATCCACTTACAGCACAGGCTGACATCCTTCACGGCCACTGGCTGCCTGCCACATGAAGGCCTGTTTGTGACCTTTGCTAGAGCTTCCTAACATTTATTTTTTTTTTCCTACTTTAAGGCACTTGGAAGTAAATCATCTCTTCAGGGAATTCTAGGAAATCTGCCCATGACGGAGGTGGAATCAGCTCTTTTCAGCACTGATACTGCCAGGTGGATCAACGAGATGAGCCCAACCGAGGGCTGGCGTTTCCCTTGCCAGGCACGATGGAGGATGGCAGGGAGATGAACTGGCGGCGGCTGCTTCTCTCAGAGGAGGGATGAGCTTGCCCACATGTGGTGCTCTCAGTGACGGCAACCACAGTACTGGCTGGTGACTACCTGGTTTTTAAAGCTAGACACCGCCCCGTAAATGGCCCAACCCACCGAAATGCTGCTGGGTGCACGCCGGTGCACGGGAGGCACTTACTGTTTTCATCGCTGTCCAGGTGACGGTAGATGTAGCCTTCCAGGTACGACTGGAATTTGGGTGACGGGGAGAAGAAGGCCAGGCTAATGGCCATCAGTTCCCAGCCCCACGCCAGACTTTGGTAGCATGTATTATCCGTTGTCTGCCTGATGAGCTGTATGTAGAGCTCATCCCGTAAACCCTGCATGCTCCAGCACTTGGTGACGGTGACCAACGCCACGTGATTCCTATCCATGCGAGTCTGGCGATCTCCCATGTAGCTCTGCACTAGTTTGAACATCTCACAGGCTTCCTTCTTGATGGCGCGGTTGCTCGTGATGAGCATTGGCTTTTTGATAGAGCCGCCGTTCCAGGAGAGCATGTTGGAGATGGAGATCCTCCGGCGGAAGATGCCCTGCGTGTGCATGTTGAGGTTCTTGGAAGCCCAGTCTGCCATGCTGCTCGGAGAGATGGGCTTCCGCAGGGTGTTGTATGGGAAGTGATATCCCATCGGCTGCCCGCTGCTCTCCGCCTTGGTGTCCAGCTCTATCGTCCCGGGCTGCAACAGAGAACAGAATCGTTAACTGCGTAGCTGATTCCCATCCCTCAGCAGCAAAACGAGCAACACTGAGCGATGGCAGCAGCACCTGCGACATGGCAGATCCGCACAGAACTTGGTTTCATGCAGAACCTGTTGCTGACATCCATAGTTCTGCGAGAGCCACGGCAGCACGTGGGCTGCATCTCAGAGGGAAACCTTGAGACAGGGAGAAATGGGGTGACCTTCCCTGCTGTCCCAGACCCCTGGGGCCAGCCCAAGCAGGAGCTGGGCTGAAGGCCAGCGCAGCCATGCGGCACTGCGGCAGGAAGCACAAGCCAAGGAACCAGGGCTCCCACGGCCCTCAGCTCCCGCTTCCTCTTGGGCTAGAGGAGCCCAGGTCTGCAGAGGAGGAGGTCAACAGAGACCAGGTCAACGCGGGACTAGTGCCACAGCTTCCTTCTTGCACCTGCTTCTTGTGTCTGATCCCATCCCGTGGCTGGTTCCTGCCTTTTTCCTGCCTCTTTTTCCAAGTTCTAACCCACCAAGTTCTAACAAGCCATCAATGGACACGGCTAGCTCAGATGCAGCTGAGCTCTGGGTGGCCCGTGCCCAGAGAGCTCCTGCACGGAGCCATTCAAAGGGCACCTCTCAGATCTACCTCAGCCTTCGCAAGAGACACACCGGCCAGAGCCACAAATGGGACAGGGAAAGCTAGAAAAGGGAGGCGCAGGAGTGACAGCAGGATCACATGGACTTTGATGGCAGGGCTCGAGGAAGACTATCATTCAAACCAAATAGGTGCCTTGGGAAGAAAGCAGGGCAATTCACCAAGTACGACAAATGTAACCCTTGGACCACTGCCCTCGGTGAGCACTGAGGCGACTGCTGAAGGTCTGATGAGCAGGTTGAATGTCGGGGTGTCCCAGGACACGGGCAGAGCAGCAGCTCTGCGGGGCTGGGGCTTCCCGCTGCACTGCGCTCCCCCCGAGCCCCAACCACAGGAGTGCACGGCTACGTGTGCATCCCCCAAACTATAACAGGACTGCTCAAAGGGACTTGATTTTTTGCTTTCAGGGACCTGGAGCCATCTGCTCCCCTTGGGTGCTCCATATCGATCACACCGATTTGCTCCTTTTGATCACACTGATTTGCTCCTTAGATGGGTGAAGCGATCGCGGCTTCATGGACCTGCACAGCGGAGACAACAGACCCTTCTTCATCGTGGGTTTTCACACATGGCAGTGGTCCACCCTTCTTCCCCTGAGATCTCCAAGGAACTACATCCCAGAATTGGAACTACAGCACCAATCCCCAGAAAATGAGGCGTAATAACCACCAGTGAGGAAAAGACACTCATTTTGCCTGTTTAGCATTTTCTGTTTTGGCTGGAAGTGGCATCCCGGGACACATACTTAACTCAGATGCCTAACAAGTTATTATAGGAAACAGACCTTATGGATAGACTTGAAATTCCCACGCAGAGGAACTAAGTCATAAACAGCCCACATTTCACTCTGCATTCTCCAAGCAGACCTCCGTAATGGCAGGAAGAAGTCACACAAGACAATATTTGAGCTGCGTGTGTGTGTGTGTGTGTGTGTGTGTTTTTAATGCATACAAACAGGATTTCTATAATTTTGTTTTTATAGTGTAAATCTTTTAAGAAAAACATGTATTTTCCTTTCTTTGTAGGACGCCCTTGAACTGCCTGCCACTCTGTATTCCAATCCTGGGCGCCAGTCAAGCTCAAAAGTCAGTTCCTGAGCACTTAGGGCAAGCTACTGTTTTCCTTCTTCACAAAGAGGAACTGCTGAACTCCTGGCGGAGACTTACGTGGTGCAGCCCTTCCCTATCTCACATGCAACATGTATCTACACGCGGACATCGGGATCAGCACGCACCGAATTCCACCTCTTATTGCCAGCCTGGGGCAAATCGTGTCTCCTGCTTTTCTATTTCTTTTTTTTTTTTTTTTTTTATCCATTAAGTTACTCTATCTCCTCTCTGTCTCTGAATTCACTCAACTTGCTGCCTAAAAATCAGCAGTTCCTCTCTTCCCACTCTATCCTCAGTCTACTCCAATCCCTGCTTTGTGCCCTGGGCTGGTTTTCCTCCTACCCCTCTAATTGCTTCTTAAGCATGGTGTTTCCAAGGATCCACATCCTTATCTCACTCCAGAGGTTCAACAGGCTCTTGGTTCCTTCCTCTTCTCTGAAATTTATCTCCGTCATCTCATTCACACGACCACGCAGCTCTATGCTTGTGCTGACAACACACATCCACCTCTGCTAAGCCGGTCCTAAAGCCTCCGCTTGCCCTTCTGAGAAAATGCATTTCCTCTTCTCCCGATTTCACGTCCACCACGCAGGCCCAGCCGGGGACATTGCTGTGACTCAATCCACATACTGCCCTTTTCAGGCGAGGCAGCAGTTCTGCCCCATTCCCTTGCACAGCTTCTCTGCAATCTCCACCCCTCCAGGCCTGGCAGCTCAGTTCTCAGAGCATTTCTGTAAATGGAAGGTTGTTTATTGACTCGTTGCCACATCATCTGTCTCCTTACAGCTTTCACTTTATTTTCCTTCATTGTCCTACACACGATTATTTTCCCTCACTGACAAGGCTATTCATGGTCTATCCCCAGCTCTCCATCTCTTGTGCATAATCAAGATATCAAGTCTCAGCTTCTCCTCATCAAAGCAATGAAGTGCAGCAGGCCCTGCACACAGACAGTATTCCCTGAGAAGTCAAAGGAGACTGCACAACAAACTGCTGAACTGGTAACTGTAACGTGCGAGTCATGGCCCTGGGCCAGAAAAATGGAAAATGGGGAAGATGTGACATCACATTTTAAAAAAAGGTTTCAGCAGAAACTGAATCAATCGGTAGGTCTGAACTCCTGAAAAGAAATGTTAGCAAAGAACAGAGCACAAAAACACAGTGAAGAAGGGTCAGCCTGGCTTTTAGAGAGGAGTCCCACCTCACAAATCTACAGAGGCAACTGGACGTGATCGATGAGATTTGCTGAGCTTCTCCATGAAAGGCCCTTAAAAGAATCTGAAAAGTTACGTAGTAAGAGATGATTCTCTTATAGGACTAATAAACAGGACACGAGACAAGGCAAAGTGTAAAAAATAGTTGTTTTTCACAGTGGAGAGTTGGTATCAGCTGACTCCCCTGAAAGAAAAACTGAGGTTGTTCAGAACAAGAGTGAAATAACCAGATAAGCAAGCAAAGAGTAGAACAACGTATCTGACTATAACCATACATCTAAAATAAAGCCAAAACTAAGTCTGAACTAAGACTGTGAAGCAGAAGGACCTTACAAATCCAAGTAAGAGGAAAGAAAGCAAATTAAGTTCTGCACAAGTGCTGCATGGTAGAGAAAAGCTACTCCAGTGGTACATGCACGACGATGGGAACATCCTTTCTGACACGACAGCAACTCCAGCAGCTTTTTCAAAAGTTTTCCAACTATTTCAATTCAACATGCAGGAGTGGCCAAAAAGGCAAGCAGAACACAGAGAACTTTTAGGAAAGGAAGAGAGAGAAAAACAGACGGCGCTGTCACATTGCCATACAAACCCCGGCGTCTGCATCCTGTCTATCACGTGCAGATCTGGTCACCCCAGCTCAGAGAGGATACGCAAGGGCAAGGGCTACAGAGGCTACAGAGCCTCTTCCACGCGGGAAGGGGCTGCAGGAGTCCGTGGAGCCAGCCCTGCAGGGAGCCCAGCGGCCAGAGCGCAGGAGCAAACACAGGGAGGTCAGGGCACCAAGGGCAGAGCCAGGCATCAGGGTCGCACTGGCCACTGAAACGCCCTCTCACATCGCAGCTAACGCGTGAACTCATCGCAACGGCGTGCTGCGGAGGCAGAAAGGCAAGGAGGCTCCAAAACACAGCCAGGTCAAACCGCAGGAGAAAACCTCCCCAGAAGTTATTGAAAAAGCTGAAGCTGAGCAACACACTTGGGCTTCGTCCTTGTGGCCACCACGCAGCACGCTGGGAGAAG
>JAVCKT010027768.1:0-21553 GCA_032273925.1 Rhynchotus rufescens | reverse complement strand
TTCGTCCTTGTGGCCACCACACGCTTTGAGAAGGCCCCGTGTGACACTCTGCTTTTCCATCTGCAGGTCTTGCACCACTATCTCTCCTGTGGAGAGCCTGCCCTGGCAGGAAGGACCCTTGACCTGACTGACCAAGTGGCAGCTTCTGTGCTTTTGTGCCCTCTGACCAGCCTTTAAGCCCTTAGAGGAAGGCTGGTTTTGTTCTGGGTGTCCAATGCTGAAGCAGAAGAGAGCCTCCTTGCCCCACTACAAGTAATACAGCACTGCTAAACCACCATTCACAGCGCTGGGAGTTTGCCAAACAGGTACACAGACCCTTCCACAAGCCTCGCTCTTTTGTGCCACCCAGGCCACTGGAATGAAATGGGCACTCCACCTAAAAAGCTGTAAAATTTTGTAACCAGTTTACCACTGTGCAGGTGCACACACGTCCTGCGTGCACCCGCACAGCACTACAAGAGTCTAGCAAGGTGTGCAATTTAAGCAGCAGAGATCAGGAGGTACCTGAGAAGAGTGACGTGTAGCATCCGATGAAGCCAGACTTGTCTGGCTGGTCACATTCTTTTCCAAAGAATCAATTTTCTCAAAAGTCCTCTTCTGCCTCATTGTGTCCTGCGGAGTAGCCGTGTCGCTGTGAAAGCTACCCCTGCTCTCCAGGCCCTGTCTGTACAGAGACCTGTTACTGGCAGAGACATCGTCCCTTGAGCTCCGGGTGATGCATTTTTTCAAGTGGTCAGACTGAAATCTGACTTTGCTGCTCTCTGCTGGGATGCCACTATCCAGAGTTTCAGCATCAAGGCTGGCTTTGCTTCCTCTGCAAGCTGCTGACCTGCCCACCACTGCACGCATTTCAGCAATCAACTTATCATTCAAAGCTGTGAGCTCGCTGCTGCTGCCCACAGAACCAGGTCTTCCTTGACCTGTCCCTTGCCTCCTTCCTTTCCGTTTTCTCAAGCTTGGAGAAGGGCCAGTTGAATAACCAGAATCCTGGTGGCTTATAGCAGTTGGGTACTCTTGAGCTTGCACACTGTGCTGCCTGCTATGGTGGGCTTCCATGTTCTTGAGGACATTGGCTTCCAAGATCCTCCAAGACTGCTTGAAGCTGTCCTTCGAAGTAAGCTGACCAGGCAGTTTGACGGAAGCCTCAGCAGTTGCAGCAGCAGAGTGAGGAAGTTTGGAAGATTGGTCAACATTGATCATGTGTTTTATGTATTCCCTGCCAGCGGGGCTATATTCAGTGGAAGAAGGACTTCTTGCAGGTTTCTTTGCAGCTTGTTGCTGTTGCATACTTGGATGCTGTAATAATTTGGTTGGCTGGAGCTGCTTTTTTAAGCTGTTGCTTGGTGACACTGGTGGAGACATCCCATTTATGTTGGCACTTTCAGTGTCCATATCTACTGGAGGCTCATCATAAATTGGGGATTCTAAAGATGGCTCATCATATATAGGTGCAGGGCAGGCATACTTGGGGGATGCAGGCTGCGGAGTTCCTGTCTGACTCCTTGGAGGCGTTTGAGAAGCTGGCCCATTCATCAGCACTAAGCAAAACCCACCATTCTCTGTCTTTTTGATCTGCATTGACTGTTTTGCTTCTCCTGCAGGCGCTTGCTTAGCGGCACCAGGGCTCTGGGACGTGGGCTGAGGCTGAGCATATATGGCTGGTTTGGGAAGAGATTTTTGGCTGCTGGCTTCCGGAGCGCTCTGCAGCTGAAGCGAGCTGCTTGAAGAACTCTGTACCTGCCTTAAACTGTTCACCTTGACCAGCATGGCTGCTTTTGTGCCAGGCAGAGGCTGCCAGTGGGTAGGCGTCTCCCTAAAGAAAGATAAAACACAGGAAATTATTCAAGAAAGTGAGAGAACAAAAACAACATTCAGAACTTTTGCACTGGTAGGAAGAAAGTGAAATAGTCTCTGATTATGCGAGGACACTGGACTGTCAGTCTCAAAGGGCCTGCAGATTCCCCAGCCAGTTATATCCCTCCTCCAGGAACAGAAACATATTGTTGTTAAACACAAGGACAATTTCTGGCTCACGAACAGCAAAACGACGAGATGAAACAAGCTCATGCCACTGTAACCTGTTTGGTATCGGCAGCAGTAAGCTACAGGACAACATATTCTAGCCATGAGTCTTGAGCTAGCACAGCACCCAGAAAAGCTGGTGGAAGAACAGAGGGAATTTCTGAACTATTTGAACAGTAAGTTAAAAAATAAAGTGCCTACCATCGGACTGTCTAATTATGATAACAGCCCTTCCAGAGCACTGCGCTTTTAATCTAACTTTTCAGATCCATGTTTATCTTCCAGGATATCTTCCTCTTCCAGGAGTATCCTCCACGTCACGATGATGCTTAGTGGTAGCCACAACCCAATATTCTCACTGCACCGTCGCAGGCCCCAAGGGGCAGTCTGCAGCGTATTCCCAAGCTGCTCTCACACGGGAGCTACAGTCCTCCGACATTCCCGTGCTCAGAGGGAAAGGGAAAGGAAAGGTTGCTAAACCAGCTTGAGATCTCAGGTCTTGGAGAGCTGCTGCCTCTGTCCCTCTTGACCAACCTCCTATTCCGTGTCCCCTGCACCGTCAGACACAACCACCTCCTCCACACGCCCCGGCGGCCTCTCCGCCCCTCGGGGACATACGCCTTCCTCCCCAGACGCCAGGAGGTGCCTCAGGACGGCCCAGCCCTTCCCACTCACTCACACCAGCCTCCTGGCTTTGCTCTGCAGACGCCCCTTCCGCGCCGCGCGCAGCCTCCCCGGGCTGCTGTGCTTGCCGTCCGCCCTGCTCCGCGTCCACCCACAGCAGGACACGCGAGTGCCCACAAAGGAGCAACGCGACCTCGTCGCACCGCTGCCCGCTCCTGCGCCACCTCCCCGGCCTCACGGGCCCTCGGCCGGGACGCTCCGTCAGCCCCAGCAGCCACATCCCTCTCTCCACGAGCCCTTCCCTCAGGGCTCCCACTCGGGCTCCTCTAGAGCCCCACTTCTCTCCTCCCGTGTCCCAGGAGGAAGCGGCTGCCCGGGCCCCTCCGCTGGCGATTCACCTCACTTTGGCGGGTGTTCACTCCCGCTGGACGGCGCCGCGTCCCGGCCGGCTCCGTGTCCCAAGGCAGGAGCGCAGGGCCAGGCCGGCGCTGCCCGCTCGGGCGCAGCCCTGGCTCCCCGCCACGGTCCAAAGGTCCCAGGGCCGCCCAGCGAGCGGCAACGGCGGCCTCCCCACGGCCCGCGAGGCTCCGAGCGCCTGCCGATGGCGGCGGCCCTGCGCCGGGCGGCCTCGGGGGCAGACGGGGGACTCGAGGGACACAGACCGGAACGGCCGGCAGCGCCGTGCAGGACGCGGCCGCACGTCCAGGACACGCAGCCCCGCTGCCCACCACGCGGTCCTCCCCGTGGCCGCAAGGACCCGGCCCCGATCCCGAGCGCAGGCACTGCCGACAGCCCAGGTGTTCCTAGAAGAGCTCCTCGACCAACAGGAACAACCAGAGCAGCAGCATTGGGGCAGCTTCTACAGGAGATTTTCAGCACCCACCCACACACCCGCCTACCCCTCCTGTTTAGCTCTACCAGGAGCTAGTTCGGGGTTGAAGTGAGATTTGCAAAGAAACCTATTCAGGATAGGCAGGACAGCAGTGCTCCTTGGCTGGGAGGGCAGCCTGGCGACCCGCGTATCTGCCGGGGCAGTCACGGAGGCAGCACGCAGCAGTGAATTTAGCTCAACTGCCAGAGGCAAAGGATGTGTCTGTGATGCCAAGAGGTTCACCAGACAAATGGAAGGTGATTAATGTGGTGACAGCCCTGAGCAGACTGTCTCTGTCCTCTGCCAGCCAAGAGCAGCATCCACGTTGGTGCTAGCACTACCTAGCTGTCGGGTTCAGGTCATTCCTCCAGGGTCACAGAGGGATGTGTGCCAGGGCTGCGGGTCTCCAGCCTCCGTTGTGGACACCACCCCATGCCTGCAGAGAGCCCATCTGCTGCCGCTGGAACTAACTCCAATAGTTGCTCTCCGAGGAGGTTCTGGACCCTGGACTCAGACAGTGTGAGCTACAGGCTGAGATTATCTGCTCTCTCCGAGCTCACGTCTACCTCTTGGGCCGCTCCCGCAGCCGCCGAGCACCCAGCTCAGCAGAGACCGCTGGGGCCCGGCCCGGCGCTGCGCGTCTCGCTCCGCGCGGCCCCGCGCGCCCGGTGCTGCCAGGCTCACCAGCATCACGCTCCCTGGCGCTCGGCGCCTTCCGCACTTACTCGGCAGGTTTAGCCCAGCCAAAGCGCTCAGGATAATCAGCACCCCGGCTTCGATTACAGGAAGAGATTCAAAGATCTGCCAGCCGTGCCCTGGTTGTACCTTCACGACGGCATGCTTGGCAGCAGGCTCATTCCTTGGGAGAGCGTTTCGAAAATCTGCTGGATCTCCTCCTCTGTACCCAGCAGGCGGGAGCAGCTTTCCTCTCCTCCCTCCTGGTACAGGTTACTCAGGCTAAACCCACTCAATCAAAATGAAAACCAACCAGCTAGAACTGTTCTGCTAATGACAGTTTTCCACCTTCCTCGAGACTCTCCATTCCTTTCCTTCGCAGCAGCTGTAGGACAGGCCTCAGCAATATCAAACCAGCTGCGGTACGAGCCCGGGCTCTGTCACCCCCTTATTGAGCTCCGAGCAGCTCCTGCCGGGTTAGGAGACGCGAGCCTCTCGCTGCCTGCCCATTCCCCACAGCCGAGCCCCGTTCCAGCGCTGCTGCTGCTCAACACGGAGGCGGCAGTGGCCTTGTCTCCTGCCCGGCTACTGGAGCACCGGAGAGGAGGCGTCTGCGCACAGCGAGAGCAGCCCGATCTCCGGGCTCCTCTCCCGCTCTGAGGACAAGCACACCGCAGGACGAGCAGGACATTTAGATGTTAAAGGTCTCTGGGGACTCTGACTGCAACAAACTCCCCCTCCAACAGCCTGTTAAATAAGGGCAAAGCCAAGAATTTGGCCCAAAGATGATCAATGGGGAACTGGAGTAAGAAAAATGGGAGTCCTGCACTCACCAGCTCCCCCAGGAGGAAGCGCTTCCTACCCGAGACGCGATGGTGGCCACTCTGGGAGGGACGCCCCAAAGCGTGATGGTGCTCTCCTGTCCAAGGCCACTTAGGCTGAGCCCGTAGGAGCCTTCCTGCTCCTGTCTGCCCAGGACCGGGGCTCGGGGCGGAGCCTCTGCTCGGGCAGCCAAGGAACCTGTCCCCCCAGGAAAGCTGCTCGACTGGTAGGGAAAGGCAGGAGCGCAGCTCTGGGCACCCAGCAGAGCTGCGGGGCTGCGCTGGCGCCGCGGGCACAGGGCGCTGCCGCAGCCGGCCGGGCCGCGCGGCGCCGCAGCCCTGCGCCCGGCCCACAGAGAGCTGGGCTGCTCCACCAGACCGCTGCAGCGGAGGGAACGGCAGGACGAGGCCTCCTGTTCCTCCCACAAGCAACAAGCCTGTCCTCAGGAGGCTGCTGGGCTCAGCAGCCCACTTGCAGGCAAGCAGCGCTGTCGGAGGGAACACCGTCCTCTCTATCTCACCCAGCCATCTCTCCTCCTCATTGACGGGCAGAATTCCCTTATGGCACCTCGGAAGCACCAACCCACACGCCGAGGCAGGGAAGGACTCCAGACTTGGGCAGTATTCCTGCCATGTCTATGGCCTGCGAGTCACAGCGCGATACACTTGGGCGGGTGGAAAACCTGCTGGGGGGAGGCATTTCCCATAACTGCAGGAAGAATTTGCACTAATTGCACTGAATTCTGTGATCTCTCTGTATACAGCTAAACAATTAATCACATTCAAAGCAAAGGGAGCTGTGCTGCCTGGAGAGGTCACAAGGCCTATCTGCAGAACTAGAAAACGGCTTGGAGAAGACCCAGAACAGCCGTGCCAAGTTGTGCTGTTCCTGCCGGGCAAAGGGAAATCAGAAAGGCAAAGAAAAGCGAGGGCAGGAAAAGCAACAACCTGTCTGCCAACTACTGCTAACCAACCAGTGGCAGGACAGGCCAAGCTCCCGGCTTCCCGTCCGCATCGCGCTCTCCCAGGACGCTTTCCCAGGAGCGCTCCAGGCCTCAGGACACAGAACGAACCTAAGTAGCTCTGAGCTCTGCCCTGGAACTTCACCACGAGGCAAGCGCCGGCGTGATGAGATGACCGCGCGCTCTGAGCTGCACGCTCATTCAGACTCGGGATAGGCTGGCCGGGCCGGGGGGTCCCCAAGATCACCTAAGGCAGGAACTGGTCATGAAGCAGAGGGTGCTGCAGGACGGCCAAGCCCAGCACCCGAGCCGGGCGGTCGCTGGGGGTTTCATGATGGGGACGGGCCGGGCGGCCGGGCTGCTCCTGTGGCACCGGGGCAGAGGGAGCAGAGGCTCCAGCCACACGGCAGCCAGCTCCATCCCACCTGAGCAGGAGCTTCACAGGTGAACGTGATGGAGAAGCGAGCACTGTATCCAAGCTGGTCACAATCTGGTCTTGGATACAATGTGCTTTCTGTTTGGCTTCCTCGGTGGCTGGAGATCTGTGCTGAGGCACCACTGCATAGAGGACGGAGCTTTCCTGAAAGGAACATTTCCATAGTGATGAATGATACCTTGCTGCTATGTCTAGACACAGCTTCCCCTCCAGGCCATTCCAGGATCCTGAAAAGACCAAGAAGAGGAGAACACAGACTCCCTGACTTCCCAATGGAAGAGAAAGGTTCAGTCCCTTGTTTCTGAGCAGTGAAAGGTCTGACAGGGAAGGCGGGGTGGAGAGGCAGCCCAAAGCAGCCTCTCAGCTGCGCTCTTGACCTGCCCACAGCAGAGACTCAATAGTCCCTTGAGATAGTTCCTTCTAGGAATGCTTTCAAGTAGCTCCAACATAAACACCACAGCCCAGCACTGGCTTTCCCAGCCCGCACCCAACCGCAGAAGTCCCAGCAGATCTGGCAGAGTCTGACAGACTCTAGTTAACTGCTCCGGGACTCTCCATTGTTGGCTCTTCCCTCCTAGAAGCCTGGAAAAGGAGGCACCAACCTCGGCTCTGCCCTTTCCAGCAGTCACTTCCCCGGTGTCTTAATTGAGACAAACAAACAGGGATGTTTGGATTTAAGCGGTACTGCTGCTGTCGCCTCTTGTGTCCACACTGGACATGGTGACAGAGATGGCCTCAGCTCCCACAGGCCAACCTCTCAAAGCGGGGCCTGCCCAGCCTTGAGAACAGCCTCAAAGGCCTCTGCTCCCATGCTGTGCGCTGGCAGCTCCTGCCCCACAAGGCCGGTGCCTTCAGGGTAAAAGGAAAACAGCCCGCTCTTGAAATCCTGACAACATTTCTCATTATTGCAAGGGGAATCTCAGAAAGCTCTCTGAAACGTGTCTTCTGTCACTCGGAGCCACACAAACTCGAGGAAAATCTCTTGTCTGCGAGGAGAGCGAGTCTATGAAAGCCAGAGACCGCTCTGCTTCCTAAACTGAGAGAGACACAAATATAAACGCAGGGGTTCTCTGAGGGTTGGGGCCACAAAGATCTTTCACAGCACAGGATCCAGAGCTGACGGCAAAACTGCCCAGCAGGGACCTGGAGAGGCCGGCAGCAGCAGAGCAGTGACCCCAGCCCGTCCCCGTCAGGATGAGATCCCACCAGGACACCAGGGTGAGATCCCACCGGGCCGCCAGGGTGAGATCCCACCAGGACACCAGGGTGAGATCCCACCGGGACGCCAGGGTGAGATCCCACCAGGACGCCAGGGTGAGATCCCACCGGGACGCCAGGGTGAGATCCCACCAGGACGCCAGGGCGAGATCCCACCGGGACGCCAGGGCGAGATCCCACCGGGACGCCAGGGCGAGATCCCACCGGGACGCCACGGTGAGATCCCACCGGGACGCCACGGTGAGATCCCACCAGGACATACGAGCGCTGCGGTTCCTGCCAAGGCAGCAGTTCTGCTAACTTGGGGCCTGGCCAGGCTGCTCTCCAGGGAGGACACGCGGGGAGCTCCCCACTCAGCAACTGCTCTCAGGACTTCTCACCTGCTGTGCCCAACTCCAGGCCCTGGCCAGTGCCACCCAACACAGCCACCACGGAGGGGCTCTCAGAGAAGGGGCCTCCCAAGAGATTTCCAAGATGAGACGGGCTGCTTTCAGCCCCAGTCAAGTCTCATGCTTCCCAAGGGAACACAGCCGTCATTTCCAGAGTTTGGATGAAGGAGACAGCTATTAACACTGGAGCAAAAAGGGAGGCAACAGCTCAGATACTTGCCCTCTAGTCCCAAACCAAGTTCCCTAGCTCCCTCTGGCCACCAGAAGGGATCTCCCTCCTATAATTCACTTGTCCAGGAACAGCTGTTTCTACTGCAGTACCCTTTTTCTCAGCATAAAGAATCATTTTCTTACACTGACAAGAGCATGTGAAAGGATAATCTGGGCCCCATTTCACATGGGGAGTCTGTCTACCTCCCTGCTGGGATTCAAAGTGTTTGGAAGGGGGCTGGAACAGCTGTAATTCAAGTATTATTCTGAACAGAGCCAGGAAGAGCTGTGGGTTGATGGGGGCACTGATTGGGTCCCAGAGCACCGGCCCTTCCTCACGACCAGGGCTGGCACCTGCTTTGGAGACGAGCGAGCTGCGACCACGCTCGGCTGGGCTGCCCTGGGAAAAGAGCAGCCAGAAGCCTGCAGGGGAGCTGGACTGCATGAAACGGCAGGACAGGCTCCCCGGGAGGCTCTGGGAAGCGGAGCAGCGGCTCCCCGCGAGCCCCCGTTTCCTGCCGGCGGGTCAGCCTCCCCACGCGGCGCAGCACAGGGGCAGTCTCCAGAGAAGGCCACGCTGAGCTCATGTGCAACAGAGAGCAGGAAGAGCAGCAGAGAGAGCGAGGCCGGCGAGGGAGAGGTCCTGGCCAGCACGTGGGCCGCGAGGGTGGAAGGGAAGGGCTGGCGTCGCAGCGCAGAGCCAGGGTCGCGCTGGCCGAGGCTGTGGAGAGCACGGTCCAGTCGCGCTGCGCAGGTTTCCTCGGGGTCAGTGAGCGCAGCAGCTCCAACAGTGCTGACAGTAGGCACGAGAGAGGGAGATTGGGGAAAGAGAAAGCTCGTTAAAGGCAAGAACAACCACAGGTACTACCGAGAGACGGACTAACTCCCTTCTCCCAGCTCTCCACGGCACGTGCTTGCAGGAGGCCCCTCTGGGGCACCACGCTGGTCTCTTCTGGTCTTCCATCTATCACAAGGTGACAGGCACAAAGAGAAGAAAAACAAATCTTTTGTATTGCTGTTCAAGACAACAGCTAAACTGTCTCGAGTGCAGGTACCTATAAAGATGTCAAATGCTACCAACAGCCCTTAACATATTTGCCTTCTGTTTACACAGCTGCTTAGGGAAGCTGCTTGGGGAAGAAAGAGGACATGCTTACATTGTCTTGGGAGGAAAATGCAGACAACGGAGCTGGCAAATTTGGTGTGCTTTTGCTGTTATTAGACCGTACAGCCTAGCAAGGACCTCAGACCCTACCTGGGGAGCAAACACTCTGAGCGCAGCTCTTCTCTCAGTATTTTATGAGCTAGCAAAGGGCAAGAAATCTCTCCTAGGATTTGCCTTGGATACAGAAACTCTTCTCAGCACAAGCAGAGCTCACTGCCCCCTGCTCAGTGACTAAAAGCAACTGGTGTGCAGGGAAGCAGCCCTGAACCTCCTGTGTGCACGGAAGCAGTTTCTGCAGGCAAACGCTTCCAGACTGCTATTGTGGGCATCCGCAAGAGCAGCACAAGCCCAGGGGGCCCTGTAGGCTCCCAGGCGAAGGGCCACTTGCACCGTCCCCAGTACTTGTCCCCCAGCAGGGCTTGTTTCAGGCTGGAAGCGTCCCCAGGCGGCTGCCACAGCTCCAGAGCAGGAACGAGGCAAGAGGAGGATTCCTTCCGATTTCCCTGGCTCGTGGGAGGACTGATGGAGATGGCCAAGACACTGTCCAGAGGCAGTAGGCCTGATAACAGCAAAGCAAAGCAAAGCAAAGCAAAGCAAAGCAAAGCAAGCCCCTACCCCACTTTGCATCATTCCCCGTCCTACATAAGAGAGCTTGATCCCGTGGTAGAGACAGGGAAGGTTGGCTGGACACGTCAGAGGCGGCAGGAACTACCTCTGCGCGGGGCCAAGGGTGCAGGGACAGACACGGCCGCTTCCCGGAGGTCACGTTCCCTTTCTGAGAGCCAGAGTCATAAATAACCCAGATCCCACAGGGCTCGGAGTGTTTTATGTCCGATCAAGGCTCTTAGACTCCTTCGGAAACATGCAGTTTATGAATGGCCACACTGGGCCATTGGCCCAGCGGCCACTATGGGCCACACCATGCCCAGGGAGGTGCTAATAACGCTGCATTGTGGTAATGAGGAAAAGCTGGTCAGACACTCTGCTCCTCGGCCTGCGAGGCATTTTGCAGAGGCCGTTAGGGAGCTTGAGGCAAATCCAGCGTCCTGTGGAAGGGCTCATCTGTGGTCACTGGTTGGGCCTGGAGGGAACTGGGCAGCTAGAGCTACCTGGGTCCAGCTTAGGGTGTTTTCTCCCGCAGGGCAGGGATCGCGCTCAGGATAGAGCTGCTGGTGAGGCAGGACGCACCGGCAGCACCATGGGCACCAGCAAAGCGCTGGGCTCCTTTGGGATTACCTCGTGTGCATCACTGGCCTCCCCCAGGCAAGCAGCTCTGGAACGAAGGGACAAGCTCCTTGCAGAGGGCAGGGAACAAATGACAAACCTCACTCCACTGTTGTCTAAAGCAGAGAACCACCATCCTGTGAAGCTCTCACCATTCTGATCTCAGGTTTTCACCTCTGCCTCCCCGTGCTGGTGGAGAGCACAGTGGCTGCAGAGGCTGCCGGCAGGTCCAGCCCGCTGCAGAATGGGACCCAGGCGCTGCGAGGGGACAAGGGGGGACAGGGAGAAGCGACACGGGCCCCACGAGAGCTGGCTGTGCTCCAGGCTCTGCCCTGGCCCTTGGGTGACCCACAGCCCCTCGGGTGACTCAATCGCAAGCCCTTTGCGCCACGTTCCCAACAGGGAGCGGGTGCTGCGGCTGGCACGGGACGGCGCCCGCACGACGCAGCGCGGCCGCGGGCAGCACGGGCCCAGGCGGAGGCCGGGGAGACTCGTGCACTCTTGGCGGCAGGGGTCAGGGAGGGGATGCCTTGGTGGAGCTATTTTGACTTGGACCTGGCAAAGTTTCAACACAAGAAAAGCTCAATTGTTGTCAGACTGGTTTGAGCGTAAGAAAAGCTCTTGGCCAAACAAAATAGCATCCAGTTATTGTTCTTTGACTGAGGCGCTGCTGTGAGCGCGTCGCTGAGCTCTGGCCCCTCCAGCCCCACGTCCCACCGCTGGAGCTGAACAGTGGCGGCCGAGGCCTCCCCTACCTGCCCGTGTCCGGCTTCTTCTCGGCCGCGCAGTCGCCCTTGCCGCGCTCCAGCTCCTGCAGCAGGGCCGCCTGGACGGGGGTGCTCCTGCCGTCGCTGCTGCCGCTGCCCCTGTGCTGCCGGCCCCGGCACTCGGGCTGCGAGCCGCGTTTCATGGCCTGGAGCTGGGCCAGGGGCACGATGTCGCAGCCCTGCGGCCGGTGCCACACCGTCTGCCGCGTGAGGGCATTGTAGTAGTAGAAGCGGTTGTTGTTCTGGTCGAAGAGCTCCCACCACTGCTTCTGATCCGACTGGCGCACCTTGAGGTTGGGCGGGGGGTCCCAGCCGCACTCGCCCGTCGTCAGGTTCACATACATGCGCTCCTGCGAGCGGGGCTCGATGATCTCCACCCAGTCCGAGCTGCGGGCAAACGGAAGCCGCGTTAGTCCGGGCCGCCCTGGCTGCCGGCAGCCCCGCGGCCGCCGCCTGCCCCTGCACGAGGCGAGACGCTCAAGACCGGCCGAGCTGCCGCCCCCAGTGCTCCCCTGGGTCACCCCAGGCGCCCTGGGCACCCCAGGCAAGCCTGAGGAAAGGTTTCACGTTTGGGACGAGTTACAGCAAAGCCGAGGCCTCCGCTGCGCCCGGCCCCCCGAACGGGCCGCGCACTCGCTGGGCAGCCCCAGCAGCTCCGCGCCGAGGCCTCGGGGGCAGCACACGGCTCACGGGAGGTGTCGGGGTGCAGGTGCAGCGGGGACGCTCTGCTCACCCGCACCAAGGCCGCCGCGCGGCCGCGCACACGAGGCGCCGGGCCGTCCTCGCGGGCCCCGAGCTCGCCCACACGGCAGCAACACGAGCAGCGCCAGCGCGGCCCGCGCTCCTCGGAGGCACCGCGGATTATGAAGAGCAGCAGGTCGCCCCCCAGGCCCAGGCAGCTCCTTCTGCAGCCCAAGGCTCTGCTGAAGTGAGAGAGGTCTGCACAAGGCCAGGTCCCAACAGGGAAAGCGCCAGCCTAGAATCCAAACGGGTCTCTGCAAAACCCTGGAGGGAGCGACTGCACGAACCTCGCTGCATCTCGAGCTCTTCTCTTTCCCCCTTGGCAGCCACACTGCTCCAGGAAGGGAATCAACGGGCCTGAGTGACCCTCTGGGCACAGCAGCGAGGCGGAGGACAGGCACGACCGCAGCCTTGCCCTGCTGCCCAGGCACCGCGGGCCGGCGAGAGCCGCCGCGGGCGGCACCGAGTCGCGCCGGGCACCGCGGGTGCTGCGAGGGCAGCAGCCACACGGGCCGGGTCCTCTGATCCGCAAGGTTCACAGCGTTGAAAGTGGGAGGGAGGACAACACGTAGTGAGCGAAAATCCCATCAATTCCCCATTGGCAGGGCAGCACAGGGGCAGTTTATGCATCTCAAATGCACGGTGGACTCTTGCACTAATCCACCTGCTCAGTCTGTGAAGGCCCGGGAAGTTTCTCCCTTTGCTCCCGGTGCACTGTGGTTTCTGGTCTGCCAGCGCCCAAACCACAGCCCGGTTTGGGCACTGGCCAGGAGGCCCTGGCTGCGGGCAGAGGGGCGCAGGAAGGTGTCAGCGTGGGAGGAGGCCTTGGACATGTTGCTCCACCACCGACCAGCTGCCCTGGCTCCAAATGGAGACGAACTCTACGCACAACCTCCACAACCCGCAGCCCTGGCCTCGCGCCCTGCTCGCCGCGGGGTATTTGTGTTCTTAATAAAAGCCACATGAAGCGGAGGGGACGAGCCCAGCGCTCCCACCCGCCGCCCCAAGGACACACAGGGCTGCAGCTGCCGGCTGCTCCCTCCCGCAGCGCCACGGCCGGAGCCCAGGGCACAGAAGCCATCCCCGGAGGGGAGGCAGGATAAGGGAGACCCCAGCGCACCCATTCCCACCAGCTGCGCTGCTGTGCACCCACAGTCAGGGAACGCAGGGACATTCCTGCACCCAGGGGCAGCGGGGCGGCCGCTCTGGTGCGGGGCCAGCCCGCGGTGCCACGCGCTGCACCCCGCAGGATCGGGTCGCGGGGCGCCCATCCCTGTCAGCCGCTCTGCGAGCCCCGCGCTCGGCGCTCAGCCCTGCCCGGCCACGACGCAGCCCTCGCCCTCCTGCCCTCGTTCTGGAGAGGGTCAACGCGCCTGCTCCCGCTCGCCGAGGCTCAGAGGGGGCTTGAGCTCTTCCCCTGTAAAACAGCCTGCTCCTCCACCCCTAGGAGGTGCAAGATTGGGAGTTGCAAATTCTGTTTAACCCAAGTAAACCTGCACAGCCTCTGTTGCACTAGGTTAACATCTGTGCCTGACCACTGCCAGCCTGGGCTGGGAGCTGGCTCCAGAAGTCACGTTTTGACTGGACGGGTCATTTTTCAGGCAGATCCATTCGCAGAGCCCCCAAAAGGGCAGCGGCAGCACAACTGGCACGTGGGAGCGCGGCAGAACTGCCTTCATCAGCTGCCTGAGCTGGCACAAGCTCTGCCAGGAGAGACCCGAGAGGCAGAGCGGCCTCCCAGCATCACGCACCGCAGCCACTCTGGGAGCTAAAACCGGAGCCGCTCCTCAGTTTGCTGGAAGGCACAACACAGAGCCAGCCGTACCAGGTACCACGGCTCCGGGATGGGAACCTCTCCCTATCCCGGTATTTCCAAACAGTCGTAATGCCAAACTGCACTCACAGGAGAAGGAACAAACTGGCAAGTCCCTCCTGCTTTAAAAGCCACTGCAAGCACTTGTAAACAACACATAAAGGAGGAGCAGGAGGGCTGTAGGAACCGAGCATCACAGTGCTGGAAGGTGCGTGGGAGAAGGGCACATCCCAAAAGGCGGCAACAGCAGCAAAGTCC
Source organism: Rhynchotus rufescens (assembly GCA_032273925.1). Lineage (NCBI taxonomy): Eukaryota > Metazoa > Chordata > Aves > Tinamiformes > Tinamidae > Rhynchotus > Rhynchotus rufescens. The sequence continues at coordinate 7,357 of JAVCKT010027768.1, read as the reverse complement.
AGTTAGGATTAGGTATCGGAAAAGAAGGTCTGATGGACAGTTAGAGGAGCTCAAAGAGGGCACAAACGGATTAGGGACCGCTGTGGGCATCAGAAACCTTCACAAGAGCAAGCACAGTCAATTGGAAAAGAGAGCAGGGGTAGAAGGGTCTGAAAAGGGGGATCCACTCCGGGCAGCACAGCCGGCAGCTTCTGGTGGAGGGAGGCGCCTTCCATCCCTGAAAGGAGAGTTGATTCTCAGGATTCTGGAGGTGGAGAGCAGGCCACAGCGCCCTGGAGCGGGGCGCACGGCGGAAGGGAGGAGGGCGCGTTAGAAGGGCCGGGGCGGAAGGCAGCGCCGCGACCGGAGCACTGCCCGTTAACCGCGCAGCGCTGCTCGTCCGCGCCAAGCTCAGCGCCGGGGCAGCGAGCGGCTCCGGCCGCGCTGCTCCTCGGCACACAGCAGAGGTCACCTATTTTCTGTTAAGTGCAAGCTGCTGAAATAACCAACTCTTCTCATGGCACTTGGCCACGGCCAAGTGCGTGTTGCTAACTATAGTCTTCCGCTTTAACCAGCTTACATCTATCTTTGCGTGCAAAGCTGCCTAAGTGGATGACTTGGGTCTGTGACCTCTTTGCTCCCCTTAAAAATCGAGAGTCTAAGGATTATCGAGATGCGGTTTGACAAGGGGAAAAGTCTGCACAGAACACATTGAAACACCAAGCAGTTTGGCACATTCACATGTAAAGCAAGCAAAGGAAAAGCAAGGAGCACATTCCTGGAGCGAGGCCAACGCTGGGCTGCCACACAAGCTCAGGACGTAACGTCACGAACTCTGGGAAGATGTGATAAACTCAGGATTTGAGAGAGATAAGGCCACGACTTGGGCATTAAAAAAAAAAGATTAATTCAAACGCAGCTTAACGGAGAAAAAAAAGACACGCCCCAGCACCAGCAGGAATGCTATTTTTCCATCACCCTCTCTGCCTCAAGCACCAGATAAGGCGGAAGCCATTGACAGTGCCCGATCCGCAGCTGCCCCGTTTCCATCCCTCCCCAACAGGCAGCTCTGCTGTTGGCTTCCAACGGCATCACTGAGATCTTCTCGGTCTGTATTTCTGTTCTCTTGGGACAGCGTGTCTGTGGACACAGGACTTCCCACGGCAGGCAGACCAGAGCAAACCTGAGCCCCGGCTCTTGTGGCTGCTCCTCTCGGACACGCTCGCACCCACAGTCGCGCCTCCCAGCCGCGGGGACTGGGACGAGCAGAGCGGTGCTATCTCACCCGGGACACAGAACTAATCAGAGCGCTCGCGCCGTCACCAGAGCCCGAGGCTGGCTGGAGAGGAGGAATTTCAGAAAAATCCCCGCTTGCTTCTGAAAACAAAAACACATTCCCAGTGTGCAACCTCCCTTATTGTCCGAGCGATCTCAGAAGTTTCCTTTGTATCCTAAGTAAATACACAAATACTTTCCAAGGCTTGCAGCTCTCGTAAATAGGCCCCGGCTCCAGCTGCTTGCTCTGGAACAGCCTCAACCTGGCCAAGTGCAAAGGCATCTGCCCCGGGCGCGCTCCCGCTCCCGCACGCAGGGCACAGCAAGAGCTGCTCCCCAGCAGCTCCACTCCTGCCTAGCCTTACTCTACAAGTACTCTACAAGGGGGGCTGCAGGCACTGTTAGGCTTAAGAAGCAAGGGGACTCGCTGCACAGATGCCCCGCCAGCAGACACGCACCGTTCTCCATCTGCTTTCCCACGCACCGCAGAAGGGCTCGGGGCAGCTCCCAGAGCAGCAGGAAGTTGTTACTTGACTTTTTTCCCTGGCAGGGCCGGAAGGGAAGAGCAGCGTTTCGTGTGCTCCAGAACTGCACTCACCTCAGGGCTCAGCCGGCCCCTCACAGGCTGCCTCTTTGATTTTGAAAGGGATTTTATAAATGAAGTGGATAAAAACTAAGGTTGCCGCTCTCCGTCCTGCCAACATCCACAGCAGGTTTAATTTGTGTTTGTAGACTTTGTTCTTTCAAAAAACAAAGAGTTGAGGTTGGATCCCACCCGTCTGCCCCTTCTGCATGGCTCTGGTCAGCAAAGGCCAGGAATGAAACCATGAACAAAAATGACACAACTTCCAAAGGGCTCTCTCAGCGCGGGGGAGCTCTGGGTGGCTCGCGCGCCGCAGCCCCGTGGCCGGAGCCCAGGATGGGGCGGCTGGAGCCCAGGATGGGGCGGCCGGAGCGGGGCGGCGGGCAGCCCCGCGGGCAGGACGGTGCCATGGGGTGACCTGGCGCACGGGGCACTGGGCCTGGCCGCTCTGCTCCGACCCAGCCCATGGCCGGCTGTGCCATGCGCCGGGACGCGTGGCAGCCCCTGCCACAGACACGGGAACAGAGCCCAGCTCTAGCCAACACGAGGGTGGGCTCGGATGAAAGCAGCAGCTCAAGGAAGCAGTAACTGCTGCTGCTGCTGCTGGCTCCTGGGGCGGGCACTCAAGGGAAGCCGTGGGAACTCCCGCGTGGGGACGGTTGAGGCCGAGCAGTCAGGAAATCCCTTTGCAGCGCTGCAAGGAGAGGGGTCACGGGTCTTTCTTCCTCTTGTGTCCTGCTCTCCCATTTCACTTTGACAGACTGTAGCTTCAAGACATCTTCGCACCAAGTCAGGGTCCCGCTTCTACCCAACTGCCCTTCTCTGGGATAAGCACTGTGGAGAGATTGGGCAGGAGCACATCCTTCCTTGTCAGAGGTGACTCCTTATCCGGACTGGTTTTGAAGACTGACGTGCCGACGGGGAGTCTGCAGCATGCTCAAGGACGGTCACAAAACAAAGGTGGTCACACACATAAGACCTGGGGAATTCACCTCTTGTTTCACAAAAAAGGCATTCATCACTGTCACACGTAAGGTCAGGTACTGAGGAATGACGGCTGTGGTCAGTTGTTCACAGATGACCTGAGCTGCAATCCTGGGAGTCACCATTTGCTACCTGTGGCTCCTTGGGCCCCAGGGAGCGTGGCCACGGGCCACGATCGCAGCCGCGCTGCTCGTGGGGCCCGGCACGAGGCCGGGATGGGGCCATGGCCCTCGCCAGGGCCCCGTGCAAGGCCGGGACACAGATCATCACCTCTGGGTCAGGCTGCTGATGTGTCAGCGGGGCCGGAGGGGCTGGTGGGATCCCAGGGCAGCAGATCCCATCACAGTTGGGCACCCAGGGATAAGCCAGCGCAGAGACCTTGCCCTGCGCCTCCAGGTAGAGGTGCCACACAAGCGGTGCCCTCCCGAAGATTGGAGATGAGTGAAGGGTCCGGCCGTGAGCGCACCAAGCGCGACAGCTCTCACAGCCGCGGGACCGGCCTCGTGGCGCAGGGCAGCCCGGGCTGCTGCACGAGGAGGCTGCTCCCCCAGCACCACAAGGAGGCTGCTCCCCCAGCACCACGAGGAGGCTGCTCCCCCAGCACCCGCTGCCCCCGACGCTTCGGACACCACCGACGCCCTCGGGCCTCTCCTGCTTTCTTCCAGTGACACATTTCAGTTGCGATCGGTGTTCTCTCGCCCCAAGGTGAAAGAACTGGGAAGTGCTGCAATGTGCAGGGCTCCCTGGCGCTACCGAACGGCTCGTACCCGGCGGCGCCCAGCGAGGACGGCAGCGAGCGGCTCCACGGCTCTGTGCACGCGGGGTGCGTGAGCGCGGGTGCCGCTGCTCCGCGCGGGCGCATCCTGGTGAGCGTGGCCACAGGCACCGCGTGGCCGCAGGTGCTGCGTGGCCGCCCTTGCAGTGGAGCTGCCTGCATCTCCAGGAGATGTCCTGGAGACACGCAGGATTCGGGTCTGCCGCGCTCCACGCCGAGCGCGTTGGGCTGCTATCGGAGCGGGCCGAGGGCTCCGAGCGCCCCAAGCCAGGCAGGGAGCGGGGAGCAGCGGCCGCCTCCGGGCCCCGCGGCCACGGGGGATCCGAGCGGGCGCAGGGCTCGGCCAAGGAGGCCCCGGCAACACGTGGCCCCGGAGCCCCCCAAGCCAGATCCGTGCAGCGCAGTCGGAGCCTCCCGCTCCCCCGGCACTCACCCCTCACGCGCAGCCTGCCTCCGCTCAGCCAACTCCAGCAGAGCTGTAATTTAAACCTAAAAAAGGAACACTCCAAACACACACTTATAGGTATATAGAGACTTATTTTGAATGCACACGCATCACTCTAGCAAAAATTATAGAGGAACTAAAATAAATATAATGTCAGCCTGCTCCTAAAAGTCTCTCCTGCTCCCAAAAATAAGCACTGCGCAAACAAATCAACCTCTGCCTAGCAGGAGGTAGACCAGACTGTGAAAATATAGAACAAATGGGTGTAATTGCTCAAAGCCTCACCACGTACGCTCGGCTTCAGCAGGCGCTCTGAAAGCAAAATCCACCCAGCGAGAGCAGGTCTTGCACCAGACACGCAGTTACAAAGGGGATAAAACTGCCTAGCACCCAGATTTTGCTGGGCTGCAGGTAGGAAAGCCTGTTCTGCCCAGAAAAGTTCCTATCACACACAGTTTCTTGCTACTTCGGAGGTTTTAATTAAAAAAAAAAAAAAAAAGAAAGCATTTTTCCAAATGGCTGCTGAAAACCCTTTACTTGAGCTGCTGCTGAGCCTCTTCACCAGTGCAGGAGGGCTCTGCACCCCGGGAACCTCGGTTTGCCCCCAGGATCTGAGGTCTGACCAGGGACAAGGGTAAAAGAAAGGGACCTTCATGAGGCCCCACAGAGTGACCAGCACCCAAAGCACAAGGTGACACGTCTCAGAGCACCTTGTTTCACTGGGGGAATGGAGGGCAGCACAGCAAGTGCCCCAAGTGCCCTCCGCACACACATGGTGCCACACACGGTCCCCAGGGCCGCATGGCCCCGGGCCAGCCCGGTGCTGCCGGCACTGCACAGAGAGCGCGGACAGAGCCTCCACCACGGACACACGGATGCAGGACGCCAAGGAGCGGTGCTTACACCCACCCTGTTCCCCATCCTGCCTCTGCAGGGACAGCTTCCTGCTCTGAGAGCACCCCTGCTCCTGATAAGAGCTCCCAAGCCAGCCTAGAACACGGATCCAGCTGGAAAGCCTGTTCTGGTAACTGTCCCGGGTGGATCCTGGAGCACTGTATGGCTGATGAACAAAATCCCGGCCCCAGCAAGGTGAGCCAGGCTCGCGGGACACAGGCTCTGCCCAGAGCCCGTCCGCATCTCCAGCCACGCGCGTGGGTGCGAAGCCCCAGCCTTCAAACAGCCCCCCCGGAGCTCTGCGCTGCCCCAGACGCGGCGGCACCTCCTAAGCTCAGCAAAGGCTACAGCACAGTTGTTTTTCCTTTTAAGGGCTGAGCATTTGAGAACAACTTTCAGAAAAATGTACTGGCAGTTTCATCTCCTCTCCCAGCTTCCAAAACGTGCTGCATGGATCCACAGCTCCATCCAAATTCCATCTGACGGAGGGGAGGCAGCTGCAGCGAGCACGCACTGCCAGGCAGGACGCTCGCCGGCAGGGTGGCTCGTGGGGCCAGGGTCCCGCCGTCCATGGGGCCCTGTCCGTGGTGTCCCGTCCATGGGGCCGCTGAGAACCCAGGACAGGCCCTCAGGGGCAGCACAGGTCCCTGGCTCCGGCAGCGAAACCAGCATCTCTCTTCAAGAACAACCATACATCCATCAAAACTAACACAGGACTAGCCTGGAGTCAGACCCTGTCCCTCCCAACAGACAGGATCCGTGCGGAGAAAGCTCAAGGTAACAAAATCCCAGAGAGAAAGTACCTCACATCTGCTCAGGGCGACGTGCACCTTCAGCAGTGAGCGACCTCCACACAGCATCTTCTGCCAGCTCTGCCTCACAGCACTCCTGCCCTGTCTCTATATCCGCACAGGCAGAGTCCCCTGCACCTCTTTGGTGCCACTTTTGTGCATCTGCATCCTAAGGAGCTTGTGAAAGGAGGAAACAGCCCAGCTAAAGGGGCTCTAGGGGACGTTCAGACCCACTAAAGGCAGCATTTCCATTCCCTCGTTCCCAGCCAGGAAAGCTGCAGGAAGGATCCGCACCACAACAAAATCCAAGCTTCCCAACGTCCCCATCAAGTTTTCTCCTTATGTTTTCCTGCATCACACCATGCAAAGGGAGACATTTGCAAGGACTGGAGCTGGCTTTGCCCGGGTTCAGCGGCTGTGCTCTAGCACTGAAGACTTGTGCAGGACCTGCCTGTGCCTTTCAGCTTCAGAGCATCTCAGGGCCTCCCAGCCTGAACACGTTTCACACTACAACCCAGACTGGACTGATCCTGTTCCGTCAAGGGGACGGATGCAGGGAGAAAGGGACGGGGCAGGAAGCAGAACACAAGCCTCCCACGCTCCCATTAATCCCTCACCGCCACGCTGCACTGAAACCACTGTAACTACTAGAGCAGCGAACGCAGTTTGACCCTGTTTCCACAGACCTCGAAGTCGCAGAGGCAGCAGCAACCGCAGTGGGCGCACGGACACGGAAGCAGGGCTGCATTCGCACCCTCAGCAGGGCTGCGCGTGCGGGGAGGGCTCCGCTCGCCCGGCCGCACCGCGCACGGAAGCAGCCTGGCAGCGCCGCAGCCTCGGAGCGGGTCCCGGCAGCCGCACCTGCCAGCGCCACCAAGGACAGAACCCTGAGATGCCCGGAGCAGCAACAGATCCGAGCACTCTCCCCATGCCAAACGCAAGCAATGTCACATAAATAGCGTCCCGGCTATTTCGAGGCCATGGCAGCACTTGCTGCCCTGGCTGACATGCCAGGAATGACCGACGAAGGTCTCAATTAATCTGTTTTGCCGTGCAGCTGCTCCAAGCCAGGGCGGTTGCTTTGCGGCTCCGTGTGTCGGCAGCGGCGGTTCCAGGGATTCCTTTGGGCTTTGCCAGGAAGGCCATGGGGCAGACGAGCAGCTACCGCTCGAGAAATGAGCGGCTGCCCCCACTGTGCAACGCAAATCATCTGTGCATACGAGGAGACGGCCCCTGTGCTCGGTGCAGCCTAGCGTGCCTGGGCACGGCCACGCGCTCCCACACAGCCGCCTTCCCGCGCACGCGGGGCAAACCAGGAGGGCTGCTCGCACCATCTGCACCGGAGCAGACAGGGAGCCTGCAGCAGCCAGCAGGAGAGGCAGCCGCCCCGTGAGGGAGGCTCGTGGAGGCCAGGCGAGACATTTCTTAGCAGATTAGCCAAAGTGACCACAGGCAACAAGAACAAAACCTTCTCTAAAGGTTTCTGAATAACTGAGGCTGGCAAAGGTCAGGAGGAGCAGAAAACAAACCCATAAGAAACAGGAAAAAAAAACCTCAGAAGTCACTTCATGGAATCACAGAATGCTTCAGGTTGGAAGGGACCTCTAGGGGTCATCTAGTCCAACCTCCTG
>JAVCKT010027766.1:25491-40687 GCA_032273925.1 Rhynchotus rufescens | reverse complement strand
TGAATGAATCTTCCAGGGGTCCCCAGTTGGGTTCACATGGGGTGGTGATCTCAAGGCACAACAACTTCAATGAAAGGGCACTGGGTGTGACAGCCTGCGACTGTGCTCACGTAGAAGGCGCTGAAATGCTCTGTCTGCCTCTCACCACCAGCTCCCTACAGCTGCTACAGGTGCCCCCCTGTCTGTTCCCTTGGTCCCCTCTGCCTCATTGGGAGCAGAGGGTCCTGCTGCCAGTCACACAGTGCGGTCCACATCAAACTGGTGCCAGTAACTCCCTGCCAGGTGGTCTTTCCCACAGCTCTCCTTTCCTTGAATGGAGCCCAAACACCAAAAACTGCACTTAGGTCAGCAGTGAGGAGAGGAGGAGAGAAAAGGGAATGGGGAGAGAAGGAAGGAGGACATAGCGCTGTCTCCCTTCAAAAAACCATTTATTTCCTGAGTTATTCACATGAGGAATCAGACACGCCAGAGACAAGCTGCAAGGACACTCAGGGTCAACAGTGGCTTTTGCAGTACTGGGCACACTATTCCCTTTCCCTTCGGCAGCAGTGCTCCTGGGAAGGTGCCGGGCACTGCTTCCATTAACATCAGGCGTTCAGCAGCATCCCCTTCTGCACAGCCAAGTAAGGAAGAGCAGCAGAGTACGGCTTGCTTTCCCAGTGAATCCCCTATGTATCCACATTATCTACCCCCAAAAAATGTAGTGACACATTTTCATAGCCTCTGATACTGTGTCTGAGCTGTGAAACTTGGTCAGGCCAGTTCACGCTGTGACTGAACCAGTCACAGCTCTGTGGACTTCGATTCCTTGCCTCCAGTTCACCAGAGACTTGTCTGCTGGAGCAACAGAGTCTTCTAGAAGCTGTCCATGCTCCTGCTCAGGAGGCTGGAGCAAGTCCTAGTGCCTAGGACTGAGAGCTGTCAAGTCTTCCTGTCCCAGGTGAACTCTCGAACTGGGATAGTTCAACTATCCCAGTTGAACACTCAAATGCAAGCTTAATGGTAAGCATAAGCTATTCTGTTGAGGTCAACAAATCCAAACATTTCGAGTGCATCTGTTTTGAATCCTGCCTCTGCTTTTTGTAGATTTAAAATTTCAGGAGCCTGTTTCTTTTTCTTTGCAAAGAAGGGCGTTTCCTGAGGCTACTCATGGGAATCAGCACTGAAGCCTGGTTTCCCAGGCTCTGCACTCCTTTGTCTCATGTCTTTAATAACCCACCCTCATGTTCTCCTTCTCGAAGCGTCTCCAGCATCGCGAGCTCCTTCTCCGATGTCTCGCTGCCCTCGTTACACCTACATCGTTTCTCTACATTCCCAGCCCTCTCATGTTGTTCCTTCTCCTGCTCCCTACACAACCACTTTGGACACTGCTTCTGATCCCTTCTGTGTCCTCAGCATCCTCAACGTGTCATCCCACATGATGCTGACCCTTCTGATCCTATTCACCGAAGTACTTAAATATAAACTTAACATCTTAACTCCCTCCAGTGTCCCTTATGATCGCCCCAAAGTATCCTAGTTCCCTCCTGCATCCCGCAAGTCCAAGTCAACACACACACATGCTGTATCCCTTTGCCTTTGGCTGGCTATCTGGGCAAGAGGCAGAACTGTACTATTGGAACACCAAGAACTGTACTATTTGCTTAGTGCTTGACACACTTCACCAGATAAGAGCAGCATTTTACCAACATCTCTCTTTGTGGGGGCACCAATCTGAGGCTCTTCTTTACCCAGGCTCTGATCCTCAAGAAACTTTCAGAACTTTGCATCTTTGAGACCTCTAACCTGCCCAGGAATGTGGCTGAAATGGATTCAACATATTCAGACATTAAGGGTGCAAAGAAAGAACACAGCCTTTAGCGGCAGGCTGGAGGACTAAACTCTTCCAAAGCCAAACTTAACCAAAGCCAGGTTAAAAAATGCTTATTTTATGCTGAAGTTAAACCTATTGGTAAAAGTCCCCTGAAACCATTTCTCATTCTCTTGTGTGGGGTTGACCTTACATGGCTGGAGAAGCTAAAAATATGCTGGTATGTATGGCTGAGCACGGCTTCCAATATACAAAAAAACAACTCTGTGACACTAATGCAGTCTGCCTCGCTCCGTAATTATTACTGTTCGTATCAAATATCATTTGCAGAAAAAGGCATTCTGTGTTTTTGTGTTTTTTTTCTTTTCTGAATGATTCATACTCTTGACTCATAAAACCTCTCATCTGTCACAGATTACTCAAGGACTTACAAGAGGGGAGTCTGAAAATATTATGCTTTTTTTATGCAGGAGGTATTTTCTCAAAATCCAAATCAAAACAGCTTGAAGTTTCAGGAAATTCAATAGAGCAGCTCAGGAACAGAAGGAACCCTGTAATACGTAAGCTCACTCGAAGCCATTACACTCAGCAGAGCTCTGTTAGCCAATATCACTGTAACTCTTGCAATTAAATTTAAGAGTAGCAAGAAAGGCCCCCAGTGAAGGAGGAAGGGAACCTTACCTATGAGATACATGCCAATCCAATCCCCTGCATCCACTTCCTCCTTTATATCCCAGTATATCACTAGGTCTTGAGAGTGCCCGATGGAGTAGTAGGAGCTGCTGACCATCAGCGTGGAGCGGCTGTCGGAGGTGACGAGGTCCGTGTCGCTGGTGGACCTGGGAATGGTGACAGCCTCGTGGGCGTTGCTCCTGATGTCCATGTTGTGGAACTGGTCGGGGTTATAGCTGTATCTGAGCGGTTCTTTGCACCGGCGCCGACTCTGGGAGTTCCTAGACGGAGACGCCATGGCTGCCAGGCCCAGGAACCTGTTTTGGTACAGATTCTGCAAAGAAACCAAGGGGACAGTGTTTACAATATGTTTTATGCTTCAATGACATCCAAGCTTTGTCTAGGAAAATAAGGGCATGAGAATGAGCAAATAACAAAAGAAGAGATTTTTCTTTTTTTCATTGGGGACGGCAAAAAAAGGCACAAGAAGAGGTAGCAGGAAACAGATACTGCTAACCCAACATTACCCCTTAACTCCTACTATGGAAACAAGTGTAAAAGCAAAGCTTAGCAGCTTTGGCTGCCATTGGCAGTGTTAGAAAAATGAGCAGCATCTGGCTTTCTCCATGTCACACCCTATGTTTAGCAACACGCTAGAGCACCATTCTCTTTCAGTGTGAGGAGACATTCTTCCCACTTTCTGCACTTGGAGCTAAGTCTTCTTCCTAGTGGTTCTAGCTGCATTTGCAGAGGAATTGCTTTTAATCGATCCTCCTTACTGAGAATGTACCCTGGTTTGTGTGACTGGACACCAGTGACACGGCTTTTCCTCCCAGCTTCAGAGCTGAAGAGTTAAAACCATGAGAAGAGAGAGATCCCTGAGAGCAAGACAGCCTTCACCGACGGGGAAAAGCAAATCCCGTGTCGCAGTGTCACTCGTACAGCTCTTGATGCTGTTGCTCTACTCAGCTCTTCTCAGAAGACTCACAAAACATGTATGTCCTTTGCAGTACATCCTGGACAATTAAGGGCAGTCAATGAGGCTACTGCAGAATAGAGATCATGTTAAGTAGTTGGCACTTATTTAAATTTCACCTCATCTTCATTCCCCAAGGCAAGGTGACGGGCTTGTATTAACAGTGCCATGGTACCTAAGTTCAGGGTTCTGTGAGTTGGTGGATAGTAATGCTTAAGTTAGGACTTGGGCTAATTCTGATGTGAAAACATGCTCTAATACTGACTAAAACACTGGCTACTGCCTACATCTGTGCTGCCTCTTTCATTTCCCTTCACTGCTTTCCTCTATCCCCCTGCAGCTCTATTTCAATCACTCAGGTTTCATTACTCGTTAGCCTTCCATGTTCCACCTGTTGCCATCCATGCCATCAAGCCAACCACATAAAAGAAGACAGGCAGCTTTCCAGCATGCCATGAAACGCTTGTCACATGATGAGAAGTCAAATCATCCTTTTGAATGGAAACAAATTAAGTGGAAGAAAAAATCACAGTTTCTTTGTCCAACCTGGTATCTGCTGAGGCCATCATAATACAAGAGGACAATAAACCCTAAAAAATGAAGGATTTTGATTTTTATTAAATAAGACAGATTTGTGTAGAATAAACACGAGGCTTATTATTAGTTATGTCTCAAGATTCCTTTGCACGAGGAGCTGTGCAAATGGAGCACAATATGCAGCTGGAACATTTGTACCCTTAAAATACAACATCCCTCTATAGGTGCTGCCCTACAAGGCTCACAGTCTAATGACCCAAATCCTCACTTGCTGCACTGAACACAATTTATAGCAGAAATAGCTGCAGTGAGAAGGCCCCACCTTACAGTAAGTGCTAGCAGGACTGAAGTGAGCAATGCAAAAGGCTACACTAAAAAAAAAAGGAATAGAGGGAAGGAATGGTGGAGGGGAATGAAGTACACGGTGTTGCTCACATGGGGTAGCTTTTGCTATGCAGCTAATCATGCCTTTGCTTTTTCTTTTTTTTAATATTTACATTTATTCACTTTCCTGTTTGAAGCAGGAACGAACTCATTTCATTATATAAAAGCCAGCACGCCCTGTCTGAGGACCTTTATGTAGCAAGCACTCAATTCTACTTGACTGTGAATCTGTAAGGAGAAAATGCTTCATTTTTGAACAAAAAGACATGATTTCCCACATGCTGTGACCAGATTCTAGTCCGCAGTGCAAGTCTGGTGGAAGTTCCTGTCTCTTAGCACACAGCACTGTCACATCAGCAGTACCTGAGACAATTACTATTAGCTTTATCACAGCGAGATATCAATACAAGAACTCCAGGCCTGCTTAGTGAGCCTGGCTTAGTCGGTATCACCAACACGCTCTCCTCAGCTCCTAGTGCACTGCCCAACAGCTGCTTCTGTTCCAAGGCAGGCGCTTTCCTCCTGGTGACAAATTACTCCAGGGAACAGTGGTTCTGCAGATACTGCCATTTTTAAATGTTAATGTGTGTAGAGTATTAATTAACTGCACGCTCTCAAATTAAATCAGACTTAACACATATTTTTTTTCACTTCTACATGGTTTTAATCAGTTTCTGCTGGAAACACTGAATCCAGCACTCCGTTCTGACTGTGTAAGTTCATTTTTCCTGCGTGCTGCTGCCAGCAGAACCAGCAGCACCACCTGAGAGCACTGACTGTGCAGCTACAGGCAACGTTCTCCAGGAACCGGAGTCTCCCGTATCTCTAGCACAGAAACACAAAGGGGACAATGCACTCACTCACAATGGTTTGGTTTAAGTAACATCATCGGAATACAAGCACAGCAGTGCGAATAGCAAAAGGTGAGAAAAAAAGTTACTTCACATGTGACTACCATTTTTGCATCTTTTTTTTTTAATACAGTTTTCTACCAGTATCTGTGTCTGCAACATATGCACACAGGCACTAAATCCTGGTGATGGGATCTTGGCTGTAGCGAGATGTCACAAAATTACATCCTCTTGCAGAAGCATTCCAATCCTACCATTAATAGCTACCATAATGAGAATTAACCTTCAGGTTTAGGTGTTTGATATTTATGTTTATTCTATTCCTTTGCGCAGATGTACACATCAAAATATAGACTCGTTCCTAATATAGAGTATGCAGTGTAAGTTATAAGGCAAGAGTAATGAATAGCCAAGTTTTGACCCAAGAGCACACGAGATGAAGCTTTGTTGTCAGGAGAGAGGAATCTTTCTTTCTTCCTCGGTCAAAACATTCATTCCATCCTACGATACTTTTCAGCTATGGATTCTCTCCAGCAAACACCTCTCAGGCTTCCCTTTCCCACCTCTTTTCTCACTGCCCGTGTGGCCACTTGCAGTGAGGAGGTCACTGTCTCACGGCACGTGGAAACCTGGATTTTTCCTCACAGCTGGGCATCTTCTAGCTTAGAAGCATGTAACGTTGCTCACAGGTGTTGAAGATGTTGTCCTAAGAGGGCCCCTGCCTTGCCACACTTGGGTCCATCATGCATTTGATGCAACCAGGATGTGATTTCAAGCTTGTCCCAAGTTCTGGGTGCCAGGATCATCTTAGCTGAGCTTGGCTAGTTCCTATGTCTGATTTTATCGGACAGAGATACGATGTCACAGGGATCTACAAGATGTCCAGTTATTGCAGTGACAGGCACCTGTCTGAGGTAGGAGCGAAGCCAAAGGGAGAAAGGGCAGAGCAGCCTGGCCCAAAGCTCCGCTCCCCAGCCAGGCTCCAGCAAGGGAAGCAGACAGCTGCCCTCACTACAGCCTAAACCACCTTTTCTGAGAATGGGGAGGTCTTCTCTCTTGAACAGAGTTTACTGCTCTTCAAGCCAAACTAAGTTTTGGCTGGAAACTCTTGAGGAAAGAGCTGTTTCCAAAGGCAGCTCTTCTGCAGCCGTCGTCAAAGACTCTGAATGAGCAGCGATTGCAACCTGAGGCAGAGCCCACTGAAATGAAGGGGCTCCAAACAAATCCACTCCAGCAGATATCAGATCAAAATTCAGGAGCGGACAGTCATTCCAGAACCAGGCAGAAAGAGCTTGCATGCACAGGGAGGGCAGAGGGAAAACCCTCCAGCCGCAATGGGTAGAAAAGGCATGGAAGGAAAGCTAGCAATGATGTCCATTGCTGGCAGAGTTCATCTGTGCTAATGAAGAACACAGCCAATCCGTGAACATAACATAACATAACATAACATAACATAACATAACATAACATAACATAACATAATCCTGTAGAGAAATAAAACTTTCCATAATCTTCCTCTCAAAATAGAAAACACTGTCCAAAAGAATCCAAACATCTCAATCAAACACAAAATGCATCATAATAATTTTCAGTTTCATGAACTAAAAAAATCTGGATATCAAGGATATTTTAACAAACAATGCAAAGAATATCTTTGCTGTTGGACAACATATAAGGGCTTCTCACAGCAATCAGTTATGCTGATGTAAATGAGCACTTACTCTACAGAACTTAGTAATTAAATGCTTGATATCAGAAATGGTCCTTTTGTATACTGCCAGCTATAAGTATTGAGTTATAAAATAGTAGTGTACCAAGCAAAACCAAGGGATGATCTTTTCAACAAATATGAAAAACAATGTCTCTACACATCGCCCAGGCACATAAAAGCCCTACAGCTGGGAAGCCCTTTGCCAGATTATCTGGGAGCAGAATTAGTCTTTTATTTACACCACACAGCCCAGCTGATGAAAGGAAACTTCAATAAAAATAAATTTTAGGGTTGTATTTTTTTTTTCATAGAGATGCAACTGTCACCCTAAATAAGGGAAAACATGAAGGAGCAGAGAAGAGGAAACGACATACACTAGCTGGCTATAGAGAAAGACAACACGCAGACCAACAAGGAGAAAAGGCACGGCCATTTCCCGTTGTCTCTCTCCCCATTCCCCCTGCTCCGCACCGCTCCGCACTGCTCGGTGCGCGAGCCCTGCTGCTGCTGCGAGGCCCTGGCCAGGGCAGAGCCGCCGGGAGCGCAGCCCTCTCCTCGGCTGCCCCACAGGGCAGGGCTGCCCCCCTGCCCCAGGGCAGCAGCTTCTCACTGACCCATGGCCTCGCGTGGGTCCTGCGAGCCCCGTCCCACCGGAGGCTTCGGAGCATCCAAGCAGCAGCTTCTGCCGCGGCGCCCGACGCTGAGGTTTATTTCTGGTGATTGCTTTAGCTCACGTCACGGCAGCCATGTGGCAGGTTCCAACCAGGGATCTGCACGGGCCAAGCTCAGTCCCCTTTTCGGACACCGAAAAGATCGAGATGCCGGCAGGATCTCGCCCCTCGTGGCTCCGGCAGAGCAGGTGCACAGGCCAGGCCAGGAAGGGGGACCGGGAGGCTCCGGAGCACGCCGGCCTCCACAGCCGCTGGCAAGGCGAGCAGTCCCTCGAGGTGAGGCCACCAGGGGCCCCGGCACGAGCAGAGATCCTGGCTCCACATCAGCTCCTTTCCATTGCTTTGAACACATCCCCGCCACGGTTCTGGTACTCCCTGTCACACGCAGTGTACATACAGGACATGACTACTTCCCTTCGTTAGCTATGCGCTGACCAGGGATATTCCCAAATCCTTCATTTAACAAACTGTGACATTCCTATGATGTTTGAACAAAACTGTTCAAATTCCTATGATGCCAAGATAAGAGGACATGGGCAAGGACTGGTACATGGCTGGATTTTCAGCCCTCTTTTTATTCACTTCCAGCATCCACTCCGAAGATATTACACGGCTGAAACCCCACACGTCAGCACCAGCACACTGACAGGTGAGGAAACTAAAGGAAACAAGGAGACAACAGTAGCCAGCGTGTCAGTGGGCTCAAAACAAGGAATATTTCCACAAGCATCACTGGAATGCACATTCCAAGGTAAAAGAGCAAGAAGTAAGATTTGGATTTGGATACTGGGAAGCTTGGGATACAGTGTATTGATTTAAATGAAAATTTAACAGGCTAGTAGACACCACAGGGAAGTTAGAAGAGGGGTCAGCCTCCCGCTTCCTACAGCAGAGACCAAGGTTGCCATCACAATCCCTGCAAAGGAGGAATAAAAACTTGGGATTTTCGTTTGGTAAAAGACAAGGAGACAAGACAGAAAAAAAACAGGGTAGCCTGGTGAAAGTCATGGGATTATCACAGCAGAAGCCTTCTGCTGTGCTTTAAATAAGGTAAGATGACATGTTGAAGAGGACATTGCCCAAAAATACAAGGCAGTGATGACATGAATGAGGGATCTAGTTGGCTAGATGCACAAGAAACAAGATGATATAACAAGATTTTAAGGGCCTATTCTCGGCCCAGCCATGAATATATCCAGGGCAAGTTCTTCACGCTGGGCCAGAGAGACAAGCAGAAACCCAGCAGCAACCGCAGCCATCAGAAGAAGGGACACATCAGGTTGGGACTAGCCAGGGCTTTGCACCGACCCTTTAGGTAAAGGTGAGCCTACCAAAAGGGCTTTGGGGATGCAAAGCTGACTTACTGCAGCGTCTCTTCTGAAGACAGGCCTCTTCGGAAAGAGAAAAACTTGGCTCTGTAGGGTGGAACAGTAAAAAAAGGCAAGCTTTTGATTCATTTAAAAATGAATCTTGCTGCTGCTCCTTTCCCCTCCAATCTTGCTCTCAGCCTAGTAACACCAAGACCTTCCTCGGATGGAGCAAACTCTCCTGCTGTCCCTAACTGTGAGGACTCGGTTCGGATGTGCTCCCTGTTCTCAGGCAGCAAGCTGCTCACTTCCACTCCGCTCACCCTCCTTTCCCCTGTTTGGCAGCTCCCAACCACAGCCCTTAGGGTCTCCTGGCTGCCGCACTCGGGAGCTTTCAGGGAAAAGCATCATCACCCTCTCTCAAATTCAGAGCTAAGAAAAGACTTAAAGAAAAAAATAATCAAATAACTGTCCTGCTTCTTGCCCAGGTGTGGTCCTCTTAAGCCATATACTACCTGCACAGTAAATTGCCAAAGAGAGCATTTACGTTTTCCATCACTAAGGGCACAATACAATTGACTATGAAAAATGCAAGGCAGTGCAGGGCTAAGAATAAATATGGTTTAAAAGCAGACTATAATCAAGGTTGCAGTTTCAGCCTCCACTGAAACGGCCTCCCCATCCACTCACTCCCATCTGTCTCTCACGCCAAAGTGTACATATTTGGGCCTGCAGCTATTTATTTTTCATTATGTGAGGGGAAAAAAAAACATTTGGTCTTTTGAATTATGGAAGACATGCAAGTTTAACTCCTAGTGAAAAAAAAAAAATATATATATATATACATATTTTTAAAGCAGCTTACAGTATGGCCAAATCCAGCAAGCAGGGTGTGAGAAACTGTAAAATGTTCTGCAAAAGCATCCACCACAAAAATCATCAAGCTCGGGATTGGGAATACTACGAAGTCAGAAACGTTGGAGATGGCAGAGAAGCTTCCAGGTTCAGGGCATTTATTCGGGAGGTCCAAGAACAGTTTCTCAGAGCTCCAAGGGAGTTGCTTAATAGCGCAATGGAGTCACAGGCTCCCACAGTCTGGCGGGACTCTTCTCCTGCAAGATGTTTCATAGATGGAAACCGCTTCAGAAACTGCTGCTCTTGGAAGGGTTGAAGCGAAGGCTGCCCATGTCTCAGAGGGCTTTGCCTGCTATAATAATGGCAAAGAATTTTAAGTGCAGATTTTTAATCTGTCTCAATATTGCACATCCATGGCACACTGGGTATTTATGCCCATAATAAACACTAATCGGAAATCAAAGCCATTATACATCTTCAGCGGGGCAAATGGATGGTATTAGGTAGTTCATTTTTCCATTTCCCGACCTTTGTGCATTTCAAGGCTAGCTTTACGGCTACGTTAATGTATCCTCTTACATGTAACTCTGCTCCAGTGATGTGCAAACCATTGCACAAATCAGAATCCCAATGAAAGAGTTGGCCTCGGGGTCAAACCGTCAGCGCTGGGCGCTGGGCGCGGGATTGATTCCCAGTGCCGCCCCATTAGTCAAAAGGCAGCGGAGCAGCTGGAGCTCCTTGCCCGCAGCAGCTCCAAGGAGCAAGAGCGCCCAGCAGCTCCCGGCCCTGGGAAGGAAGCGCGAGCCGGTGCCTCCTGGGGCACTCGTGAACAAGCTCTTGGGGCCCACAGGTGGGAGCTCCAGCATGGGACGCTGTGATCAATGGCGAACTCTTGGAGTTGGGAGGAAAAGAAAAATAACACTTGCTTTTTCTCTTTTCCTTCTGGAAGGAAAAGGGAAAAAAGTGCTGCCTAATGAACCCGCAGGAACATGCTGAAAGATGCACACACTGGGCTGCTAATTATTCCATGAATTGAATTTCACTCTCATGAAAGTATATTCGCTAAAGTTTCTATGAGGAGATAACATTTTATTTGCTTTGGATGAGATCACTCCAATCTTCCACATTGTGGACTACTTATTCCCAGTCAGGAGCAACTAATAATCTTGCATTAAACAAGTTTGTAATGACATAGTCACAATCCAGTTGCCATGCACAACATAAAGCATTTTCTGCAAGAAAATGAAGCTACAAATGAATTAATTTCCTAATTTCTGTTAAATCAGCAGTATAAAAATCAGCTTCATCCCAGCAGTTAGGCACAGCAAGGAACAGCCATCAGACTTACTCATTATAGAGAAAAGATGTGAAAATCTTGAAAATATTTTAAAAGGTTGCACAATAACAGGTATGTAATAATAGGTAAATATGCAATACGGCCTGAATATACAATCTGAAAAGGGTAGTAATGAAGAAATAGCAGCCATTTCAATACAGTAACACAAACAGCATTGCACAGCCTCACTGCATTTTCCACAGCACAATATGAAAGGCCTCATTTAGCTAGAATCTGCCCATTAAGATACTACCCAATACCCTGAGGCCCCAAATCCTTTTAATTTCCACAAATGCTAACCTTTCCTAGTGCTTTATCATGCACATTATAACGGGAAATCTGTATTTTTGCTGGATTGGTTCTAAAGCTGAGGACAGGCCACAGAGAGGTGCAGCTAGAGCTCTAGCTAGGGGCAGCCCAGAGACCGAGCCTGAGCCGGGAAGAGGGGCAAGCGGCACTACTGGGTTGGCAGAGCAGGACGTCCTCAACAACCACCTTCACGTGCAGGAAGGCTGGCACACTGGCTTCACAGGCACCAGTCCTAGTGACTAAGATGCTGAAGATCAAACATGTTTCATCATCGTTTCAGCTCCAAAGACAATATTTGCAAACAACAATCACTGCAAGAAAAGAAATTCACTCAAGAGCAGGCGGTTTCTCTAACCTACAGCTCAGAGTAGGCAGGCAGCGTTCTCAGCAGAGGGGTCTGAGAAAGCATCTGTGCTCGGTGGCCGTAGGATTTAAGTGCTGTCATTTCATTCATCAGTTTTACAGTTGGATTTTGCTGGTCTCCCCAGATATACTATTTACACGGCAGAAGGGAGCGGGCAGAAACAGGGAGGTTCATTTTTTTGCAGGTAGCAAATACTGCTAATGGCCTGTGAAGTGATTAACTGTTACTGAGACTGAGGGAACCCTGATGGATGCTGTGTCCTTCCTGGTTCTGCACAGCACATGACAAGGAGCATCTCTTACCTGATGGATTTTATAAGCAGTGGCTTCAGTTCTTCAAGCACTTTGCCCATGCAAAACATCAATGATGTTAATAGGGCTCAGTGCCCGGATTCATCCTCTTCAAGCTTTAAGTACTTAATTGAGTCACATAATTTAGGAATGAAGGTTCCTGAGATTCCCTGAGGAATCCAAGGGGACAGGTAAACTCCTCCTGAAAAAGCCTGAGAGCCCAGTATGTTCTTCTCAAAGGTGACTCAGCTCCATTTCACCTCATCCCTTCTACAGAGAGTCCTGGATCCTGGGTTAGGAACATTCATTTAAGATCTGTGTGAACCTCTCAAGCTATAAGATTTTAAGAGACAAACAACAACAAAATAAATCAAAACATATAAACAAGGAAAGCACTCCTGAAAGTGGCAAAAAATACAGGTAAATATGTTTAGTTATATGCAACAGGAACAGTGCATGAGGAGTACTAGAATAATAAAAGAAAAAGGAAACATATTAAACTCTATTGTCTGATCATTTAGGAACTGTCTGATTTTCAAGAAACAATATAAAACTACTGCAAGCTGTATGGCCCCTCTGTATGAAGGTAGAGAAAAATAACCTAACAAAAGAAAACACTGAGTGTACCATATTCAGGGTATGTATTGCTGTATGCATGTCTCTTCAAATGCAGGATACCACTAACTGTAGCAGAGGTTTACAGGAAAAAATGTGAATAAGTCTTGCAAAATTTAGGTGATGCCTAAGGAAATGAGGTAGGATAAATATAGACAGAAAATCCAGTGCAACCTTTCCAGAACTGTCAGCTCCGATCACTTTTCTGCTCAGAAACTACTTGCCATTTCACACTCTTCCCCAGAATCCAAAGACTTTTTTTTTTTTTGCAAAAAGCTCTTGACTTCTTATGAAATGCATGAGTTTGGAAAAAAAAAAAAGAAAAAATTCCAATATCCTCTACTGTTAGAAATGCATTGTTAGAAAGGTATTGCACGTTCCCCCCTGACCACCATTTTGCTAAAAAGGCTTCTGTGGTTCCCACGGTGCATGCTGCTAGCAGGCAAAGGGAAGAAAAAGTTGTCCAATGTGTCACACTGGCCTTGGGCATAACCTCTTATAAAATGTATGCATCTGAAAAAACAGGCCACCAAGAGCCGCGTGTCCCAGACGGGAGAAGTGCAGCTTTCCGTGCGAGCCGCGGCGCAGGCGCGAGGGAGGCCTCGGGGCGAGGGCCTCGCCGTGGGCCGCGCGGCGCCCGCGCCGCCTCCTCCGGCACAGCCGGCTCCCGCCCGGGCCTTCGCCGGCGCTCCTCGCTGCCGCATCTTCCACGGATACCATCGGATTTCCCCGCTCCGTTATGGGCCCTGTTCCGCTCGGCCCTGTCCCGCAGGGCGGGCCCCGCGCCTGGGTCACTGCCCAGCTCCCTCTCCCCGTTCCCTTTTTTCCTCGGAACAGCTCTCCTTTTCCTCACTCTCCATCCTACCCTTCTCCCCTCGCTATTAAATAAGAAGGAACAGAGAGCTGGGTATCCCAACTAGGGCCGCAAAACATTGAGTAAAAAATATAAAAAAAGAAACAAGAAAGAAAAAGGAAATGAAAGAAAGGGTGCAAGAAAACGTTTGCTACTCATGGTTCCTTCCACTTGCCCGTGGAAGTTCCCACGGCTATTCCCCAGCAGGGAAAGCACTTTAAATGCACCATTTCTTTCATTGCCCCCAACCCTCCGCTCTCCACGCTGCCTCTTGCCCCCATCTTTACTTCTAAGAGCAGAATGGTTTGGCATCAACCACCCCATCCACACACACCAGACCATAATGTCTGACCCTGCGTGTGCAGGGGGTTGGACTACATGATCCTAAAGGTCCCTTCCAACCTTCAGGATTCTGTGATTCTATGGAGTGAGCAGGTCTCTGGACCCATTGCTGAACACTCTCAGCTCCATCGTTCACCTGGAATATTCTCTGACCTTTTTTAATTAATTAGGTCCAGTGCCCTCTTACGAGCAGATTAACTCTAGACACCATCGAGATGAAGGTGTCCAATCCTGCCTCCAGGGATAGGCGAACTTCCAACAACCTGATGAGGGACGAGCAGACTCTGTAAAAGAAGGGAAACCCATATGCAGCTGTCAACAGCCACAATCTGCAAGGCCAATCCTTGAAACAGATTGTCAAAAGGAGACCTTTTAACTAAAATATGTTATCCTCCATACTATTAGCTGTTCTGTTGGAAAATGCATCAGACAAAAACACAGAGTGTTTACATCTGTATTTTATGGCACAGATCACAGGACTTGCTCTTAGAATGGAATCTCAAAATTCACACATAAATTCATGAACTAGTTGATGGTTTAAGATTAATTTAAAATAAAATCTTATTTTTAGCCTATTAGCTGATCTTTTTTATGAATTCTGTATTTTAATAACTAAGAAAAGATCCTCACTTACTAAACACTCTAACAATACTCATAAACCACAGGGCATGTGTAAGATCTCTTTTGTTTCTGCACAGGTGAAACTCACCTCACACACTCCCATACTCTCTCAGCCAGTTGCTACTTTGTGTTTCATTTTTATCAATAGTTGTTTTTGTTTTGATGGTATAAATGATAATAAACAATTACTATAATTGTCACAAGCAAGCAAAGAAACCAGCCACACTGTCCCAAGAGGAAGTGAGTCACTCCAGCATTACAGGCACGGGTCTCTAGTTGGGACCAAGAGTCAGATTTCCCAAAAAGAAAACGTAACTGCTTTTTTCACTTTTTCTTCTTCAAAAGGGTTGGTGCTTTTGGATTTAAAAGATCTTGTGAGAGTTCAAGAGGTCTCGTGAAGAGCATCTTCCTGTTTGAAAGGCAGAAAATCATAGAATCATAGAAGGCTTAAGGTTGGAAGGGAAGGACCTCAGAGGTCATCTAGTCCAACCACCCTGCTTACGCAGGGTCACCTAGAGCACGGGGCACAGGGCTGCATCCAGGCAGGCTGTGAAGAGCTCCAGAGAAGGAGACTCCACAACCTCTCTGGGCAGCCTGTGCCAGGGTTCTGTCACACTCACTGTCAAGAAGTGTTTTCTTAAGTTCCTGTGGAACTTTTGGTGCCTCAGCTTGTGGCCATTTCCTCTAGTCCT
>JAVCKT010027766.1:0-25391 GCA_032273925.1 Rhynchotus rufescens | reverse complement strand
CTTATGAAATACCTATTCAATTACCCTTTAGTTCCTTTGAAAATATAAGTCTAAATCACTGAAGAATTATTTGGTCTATTTCATAATCTGCAGGCAGTTCACAACTACTTAAAAATAATAAAGAGTTGTGGTAGAACAATAAAAATGAGAATATCAAAAATAAATTATTATATTAAAATAACACTTTTTTTTCTATAACAATATTCTTATCTTTCAGATAGCTCTTATAAAATTCTAGTATATATACAGACACACAACTTGGATTCAGCATCAGACCAAGGGAGAACTGTAGTTTTTAAGCTTCCTAAGCAACTGTGCACCCAGCATGAATTTCTCTTTCTGAAGCACCACCACAAGTCCAAGATCAATTCTTTTATTCTTTTTTCTTTCTTTTCAAAGCTGAGATAAGCAAAGCTTTCCAGAGAAGTCTAACAAAACTTATAACAAAAACCTAAAATCAATTTATGTGGAAAGGTCGTCAGCTGTTTAGATTGGCAAATCTCCTACTGCACAAAAACATTTGTGTTTTGGATACAAGTCAGGTTTTGAAAGCCTTCATGATATCAAATTATTTGTTTTTTATAATTTCACCATTGATTTGACCCCTGAAAGTTGTGTCCCTATTTGTGAAAATTGGGAAAAAAAAAGGCAAAATTACTTTGTTTTTAACAAATGATCGTTTCATCATCTGCTGCATAAACATTGTGGTTAAAGACTCACACAACTCCAAAAAACGAGGCCCACTACCATATCTGAAAAAATGAGATATTCAGGGACTAGTTAAAGCTCTGAAAGCCAGAGCTTTCTCCTATATTGCACTCACAGGACCCAGCATGGAAATCCACAGAGTTAAGGGTCTCAACTGACTTGCACAGATCTTTGATAAGTCACCTTATCCTCACCCCAATGCTTTTCACTGCTGTGCGTGGAGCACACATCTTCCCCTCTAATCCCATCCAAATACAGTTTCAAGTGGTAAAATTATAGGAAATTAAAAAAAAAAGTAAAAAGCACTAGGACAAGTATTTTCATCCTGCAGACATCTCTTATTAGGAATTTAAGAGATGCAAATCTGGAAATTCAGTTATTCTGTGTGATTCTTTCTTGCCACACAGCATTTTGAATGTACAAACATATGAAACACTTAACTAGCAATCAATGTATAAGTATATGATCCATAAAACATATTTTGCTGCTTTGATTCTAAAGTAATTGGAATGACACCAAAGTAAAAGTTGATATTAAGAAATAGATATCTCCCAAAAACATAAATGATACAGTTTTAAGACAGTCAAAATACCTCAGTTCCCACTCACACATTTACCCATTTCAAGAAACTTTCAGAGGGGAGAAGGAGAAGAGAGACTCAGGTAAAGAATATTTGCAACTGGATCTATAGATAGGATCAAAAGATCTGAGCGTGAAGGGTAAAAAATTTCTGTTCATGCTAAAGATCTTCTACCCAAGAGAAATCCAAAGCTCTTGACTTGAGATGCATTTCATGCACTACCTGATTAAGTATGTGGAAAAGTGAAATTCTTGCTAGCAGATGAGAAGTTGTGCAGGCAACAACCAACTGTGGAAATGAACACCAGGTCATGAGATCACAACATCAAGTGCTTCCAAAAGGAAAAGGTTGGCATTCCTAAGGACTATACCAGCATGCAGGTTTGGGAACCTCAGAGAAAAACAAGCATTTTACACTTAGATTCTCAAGAGTTTTGGGGACTACCAGCTTGGAAAGAACATTCAGGAGTGAAAGCAAAAGCTATAGAGACACAGGGATAGATTTCTATCCCTAGAATTTGCTATTAATATGTACTTTCTAAAAGCTATGTCCCAAATTCACACTTTATTTCACCTACAGAATAGTAGAACGTTTCTTCCTTTTTCATTTCTTACATTAAAAATTGTACTTCCATCAATAGCTTTAAAGCACTTGGAGATAACCAATAGAAGAGGAAGCAAAATTAATCACAGAGCTACTGAGGTGTGGAACTCGCTTGTTTTGTTACATGATGTAAGTATGGAAGTGAAAAAAAAACTGTGCCAGTCCTCAAACCCAGTTTAAATTCTCACTTTCTGGCCAAGCTTCAGTTCCCTGGTGCTCACGGCATGCACACATACGTGTGCGCTCAGTTTTACTACCTCAACTGTACACAAATGTACAATTTTATTGTAGAGAGGAACAAATAAATCTCATTTAGCTACTAGAGGAAATGCATTCTGAAATGAATGATTTATAGGTTCAGGTTGAAACCCAACCCTTCTAGCTGTGGTATTCTACAGCTTCCTGTGGGAGCTGCATCTCTCTTGCTGAATTACTTACTGCAGTATACATTAGTATTTCCTTTTCCATGAAAGGCACCACCTCTGCTTTTTGACCTGACAAGTCACTCTGTCCCAAGTGTCTTGAAAGGCAAATAGACACCTGCAAGGCAGTATATCTCCTGCAAGGGTAGCAATTCATATTTTGTTTGACAAGGTAAATATCAGAAGCATAAAAATATATTTTAAGGGAAAATATTCATATCTACTACGGTTTCACCGAGATAGAGCACTTTGTCTTGAAGTAGAGGCAAATAATTATTTCTCAACAGCTATTCCAGTCAGTCTATTTTTTAGAACTTTACCACTCAAAATTGAAGGATCTTCTTTTTAGATGGCATTTCTTTTTTCATAACACTCAAATTCCTCCAGCAGTTCTGGAGTAATCCCTCCAATTCCACAAATCAAAGCAAGCTTTTCCTGAGGGATTCTAATTAATATCTGTAAACTATTAATTTTGATTTTTAAATACATCTTTTGTAGTAGTATTTTTTTTTCCTCATTTTGCACATTGAAACTATATCTAGTACTAACATGTCACTGTTGGATGCTTTCAAAGGACTTTCAAAAACACCTCCACAAGAGAGCCACGTAGGAAGAAAAAAAATATAAGAAAGAAGAAAAAATAAAGAGAGAACTGAGCTATTGAGCACCTACATTTTAACACACAGGATTCAAACTTTATGTCCTATTCCACAACATTTTGTACCATTCCCAAACAATCATCCGCAAATGCATAAAGACATAATGCATCGTAACACATAAATGGATTTAATTAAGGTGGTACAGGCAATCATAATTATAGTTTTTATAAAATCTGGAGCATTTAATTTTACAAGCTTAATGCTGCTTCTGTATGCCGTTTATTTTAGATTCTTTCAAGTTTGTTCAGTATCTCTTCTTCTCTATCAAACACTGGCAGGGCAAATGATCTCAATTAATACCTGTAGGAGAGTAGCAATTCTTAACTGGAGAAAACACCCATCTAGTGCATGGGAAGAGTGAATCTCACTGGTATTCGCTTGACAAGAAGGCAACTGGAAGATTTAGAAACCGCAGGTGCAACTCTAGGTAACTTAAGAGCTGCAGATCCTTTCCTCCTACATTGCTACCACTTCAAACCTTGCTTGTCTGCTGTATCGTGCTGTTCTTGGCATCTCTTGCAGATATTCCCAGGCACCCTTTCCTGCTCCTCTCTGGCAATAGCTTCTTTCCTCTACGCGCCCCCAAAGTTTGCTGCTGATTTCTCTTCTTCAAGGACCTCCCCCCCTCATATAGTTCCCTAGCCACGACACAAGAACCTTAGCTCCTTACCTCCCTGCTTACCTCCTTACCTCCCTGCTGACTTTCAAGACAACTTCTAACAATTTATATACCCATCTTAGTGGAGTCAGTTAGGTAATTCCTAGCATAAACACATGCTTCCTTGTATTAATCCCAGGTATGGCCATAGAAAAAAAAATCTGAAGAGGTGTAATATCTGCTATCCTAGACTTCTAATTACCATCATAATGGCTACAGGTTGAGGAAAAAACATCCGAAAAAAACCCATTTTTCCTCCTATGGCCTTTTATTTTGTTCTTTAATACTTTCCTCCTGTCCTATAAGAGTAATTCTTGCTAATGTTCCTTGGACAGTAGATATTCTGCTCAGCTTCTCCCAAATGTATCCTAGCTCCTGCAGCAAAAGAGTTCTAGTATGACATAACTTAACATAGGGGGCTTAATTTAGGGGGCTTAATTACATAACTTAAGGGGCTATGTTTCTTCCTGCCTCCCATATTCAGCATTAGAAGGCACAGAATTCTCAAAACTAACACTTCAAATACAGCAGTTATGTAAAAAAGGGATCTAGAGAGCAACTTAAATTAAAACACTATGCACTTACTGGGATTTATTAATTTAATGTGCTAATCCAATCATAAGAATATCTAGGATGCTTCTATAGTCCTCAAAGCAATAAGACACATTCAACAGTATTGGGTAGTTTAGTAAAATGCTGTGAAGGACAGACTAAGTCTTATTCTGATGCAACCAGACATAAAACTTAACAACCTATTACAGGGCCGTCAAGGTATCCCTGGAGGGTAAAAAATGTACTTCCTTTTTGTAATATCAAATTTAATAAGATATTCATAGTATTAATATAAAACATCTTTTGCCACTACACGTAAGACTGTTAAGCAATCAGTATTTGCCATTCTTGTTTTAAAAAACACAAATACAGCTTTAGACCGGAGAGCAGAGAGGTTTACATTTGAGTACTTTTTACCCTGAAACTCTAGATAGGTCTGCTCCTCTGCTGAATAAGTTGCATCAAAAGAAGTCCATGTCACACAGTGCACACACATATACACACAGTTACAGAATATAGAAGCACAAAAGATGAATGCATCCATATATCCAACACTCCTAAAACAAGTGACACACATGACCATGCTGCCACGCTCGGGGGCAAACCCTTTTCTTGTCGGGTGGCTTCTTTGTCGTAGCAGAGATGCAGAACATTCCTTGGTTCCAGATCCTATAATCATCCAAAAACACTAGGTTACCAACAAAGAGCTCATAACTCGACCTACGTTCACCTAGCCAAGGCCATCACAGAATATCTCAACATTTGTATGATTTAGTATAGAAGAGTTTTCTCCACACTTCAGCTGCATTATATAAATATCTCCATCAAGGTGGAGATTCATCTTGGAGATGGTTGCACAAGCGGAACTACAATTGGATTAAATGTGGATTTAATGTCCTAAACCCTACAAAGGAGAAATTACAAAATATACAAAATTCATGGAAAAAGGGGAGTTGCAGACAGAATTAACACATTGTGTGCCTAGTCCTCAATACAGGGTAAGTTATGACCTCTGAGATATCCAAGAAGTCCACTCAAAGACAAAGGACTTCCAAACCTCCAGATGTGCCTGGAAAATGGAAATTCAGACTTCAGATCATAGTTATGGGACGAAGTTAATTCATTAATAATTGTGTTTATGAAAAACATACTAAAATTGGTGAATAAATACAGTCTGATTTTGAAATAGAAATATTTTCTTAGCAGGAAATATTTCAGAATGCTTTTTTATTTCAGGAGATATTATAAACACACTCGTTTCTATTACAGGCCTGTCACAAATAGATTTTGGAATCAAAATTGCAACTTGAACCCAGTCTTTCTCACCTTCCACTGAAGTAAATCATCACATTAAAAACCAAGTTCTAGTGTAATCAGTATATCCCCACAAAATCCAAACCATTACCCTTTTATCCTTATCCCAATAAAACACAATTCTCTAGTAACCACTCAAATCTAGCGAGTTGCAAGTTGCCCAGGTCGAAAATGAAATATACATATTGATATATATGAAGATTTATGATTATGTATATTGAACATACGCAAAACAAATACAGCTTTGTTTTGTATTCATTTTGAAGCAAGTCTGTGATCCTGTTACCTTGCTTTCTCGTAATCAACAAATTATTTTAAATTGTGCTTGAAATGCATAAGTAATGATGCAAGTAATAGCAACTCATTTCACATCATACCCTGGGGGCAAAAATATTGATCATTAATTTGTTTCTTTAGTCAAAAGGAACCCATCACGATTGACATATTGCTAATTACAAGAATAGAGACTCTGTGAAGACACTTCCAATTAATAAATCAGCCCACAAATTATAATCCAAAGATACAAGAAATGAGAGGAAGAGACCTACTCACCTGCTCATCCTGATGAACCCTAGAGTGTGGCAGAACAGATCCTCTAAGAACACTCAAAATTCCCTTTAACAAAAAGGGTCTGCAAACTTTTTACATTGGGACTGCACCTGTCTGATTTAGTGTCTGATATAGTCCCATTCCCTGGAAAAATATCTTCATATAACTTCAATCCAAATGTTAAGAGAGCATTCAGCCCCCATCAGGAAGAGACTTTTTTTCATAAAATAGTAATTAGAAATAATAATTAATTGCATGTCTAATTTTCCCAATCTGACTAGACTCAGGACTTTTAAAATCAATGATTTGTCATAAACATCCTTTTCAATTTTTTCAGTGCAATTGTTTTCAAAATTTTTCTCCCCACTACTACAGAATTATACTAAAAAGAACAACCAAAAAGCCCAGGAATATTTTAGACAGTACAATGACTTGAAGAACAATTGTGCATCATGTTCATCTAAATTAAAGTATTTGCATACAATAAGGTAGACAGCATAGAGTAAAAGGAAGACAAAAAATGGTTCAATTAAAAACATGAACAGAGGAATATTCCTTAATATAGAAAATATTTGCTTTATCACTGACAATTTACAACGATTGCATACATCAAAGTTTATTATCCATGAAAAAAGTAACTTTCATAACTCATTTCACCAAGGTCATCCCTTCTCAGAAATGCAGCAGCTTTTCACGATGCCACACAAACACTAAACGTGGCATTATTGCTTTGAAGAGAACCTTAATTACTTACCTTGTCTGAATTTTTATGTATTATACAAGGGAAAAGTGATTTGCAGGATAGAGAGAGAAAGATGGAAAGAAAAATCTTTAGACTGGCAACACATCCTAATCCACAACTTATCACCAAAAAATTTTCACTAAAGAGAAAGCTAACACAGCCACATATGTTTTGTGCACTGTGCCCTGGGTAAAATCATCCTTAGGTTTTCGGAGAAAGAAAATCATCTTTAACATTAGCTTCCCAAATCAGCTTATATATTTCTAAAACACCGATTCTCAACAAGATCTTGCTCCTTTTCAGTGCTCCGTGATAAAAACACTGCCAGTCATACTTATTATTGGAATAATGGTAAATTGTGTATGGTAAATTATAACAAGATAATGTTTAAAGGAGCTACGGAAAACAACAAGGAAGGGCTAGTTCTTCACTGAAGTTCAATTCTTGTGCTAATCTCAGCACAATGGGTCTGGTTCCTGCTTCCCTCTTGTGTTTGTCATTTTCCTCATCCCAGATAACTGCAGCTCTCCATCATTTCCTGTCTTTGGGAATATGATCATTGTCTGTTTGCCTATCTTTAGGAATATGATCAATATCTGCCCTCCCAATGATTTACCATGTGTTAGAAAAGCGTCATCTTAATGCTTCAATTCAATTAATAGAGACCGTGCTGGTCAGCTCTGTGAAACTAAGTTCTTTGCCAAGTATCCTCTCCTGGAGAAACACAACTTCATTTCATTAAAAACAAACAAAACGACTCTGAGGATAAAGCAACAATCAGTGGAAAGAAAAATCACTTCACAAATAGCAGTGCAAAGAGAGCAAGATTGCAAGAGAAAGAACAGATCAGTTGCAACCCACATAACTCGAGCTGGATGGTAAAAGATCCTTTGAGCATCAAAACAAAGTAGTGTCTGGATACAACACAGTGTTCATTTATTCTCCATACAAACTGCAAAGTCTATCACCACAACACTGTTACCTGAGTTCAGGTAGCAAACAAGCAATTCCTTCTCTTCATTTCATGACATTCAACTGAATTACAAGTTGAGGTAAAAGTCAGGCATTTTCCATTGAAGAGAGAAGATTAAAGGAATACGAATAATATGTGCTATTAGAAAGATGATTTGCTAAGCAGTCCGATTCTTTTGGCAGAGCACCTGGAAGCAGGATCATAGTTATCTAGATCTGCACACAGGAATCAGCTAGAAAAGTCAATAAGGATGCAGAAAAAAAATTTCATATTATCTCCCTTTCTTTTGTTTATTTGTTCGTATTTCAAGGTTCAAAATCAATATAAAATCAGCTAAAGGTCAAGATCTATTAAAGGAAAAATACCAAAGCAAAATTCTTCATAATGCTTACTAATACATTAATAAATACATACCCAAGCCTTCTGATTCAAATAGGCAGGTATCATCCACCCCTACATCTCGGCACCATGATAAGAAGTTTGCTGTGTTGTCTCGTGCAAAAAAGGACCCTGAAGGAGCATTGGCTTTGCAGGGAATCTTCCGTACGGGTAAGGTCTGAAAAACAAAAGCTCTCTACTTAAATACATTTACTTATGTGTATGATGAAATCAATGAGCAGGTTTTTCCATAGATGGATGTCAGAGCTGTCCATGTATTGCCTGCTTATGCAAGAATTTCAAATAAAACAGAAGGAGAAATCAAAGGTTCATTAACCACAAGTTTTTATCTGAAACACTATTAGCCATTTTTTCCAGATTTGGGACTTGATGTTTGGTACCATTTCAGAGTTAACTTATGTATGTGCATACTTATTACATAAAAATGTATTATGCATTAAACTTACAGGTATTGTATACAAAATGAAGAGAGACTTCAGACTAGGAACTGAACTTCCCTAAAATTATCTAGGAAGTCTAGTTTCCCGTGTCCACTATTTACTTAACTTTGATGTCTGATACGAGAATCTGACCTCAACAGAATATCTACCACAGCCCTTTACTTGCTTGTATTTTGCTTCCCATTTTCCAATGCACAATACAGACAGATCCAATGAATGCTCTAGAGTTCAGTTCTCATTTGAGATTTTCACATGAAAAAGGCTGCCATTCACAACAAGAAAAGAAGAATGAAACATTGTTCTTCCCTAGCTTTAAAAAAAGCTCTAAACTATGGAGAAATTCAGCCCCCTTGTTGATTTGAGCATGCTGCTAGAGCCAAGGGGTTCCTGAAGTTTTCCTCTGGCACAGTAGGAATCACATCCAAAGAAATCTGCTTCTCTACATGCTTGGTATCTTCTCACTTAGGTATATGGCTAGAGCTGAAAAGAGAAGTGCTTTCAAGGAAAGCAATTCAGAGCAGACGATCAATATGTCAGACAGATTGCTACCCAGAAAGGGCAAATACCTGAATAAAATAAAAAGAAAGTGCTAGACAGAGAAGAAACACAATATCAGAAAAGCCTGAAATCATTTTATGGAAGAACTGCTAGTCAATAATCTCCTGCGTCATAAGATTTCACTGATAAATAGCATCTTATATATCACATCACACTGCAGAAACTTAGGAATTTGCGCAAGACGACAGCAAAAAGGCACCTCCACTGTCCTTGGTTCAGTATAATCCAGTAGATAACAGAAATCATAAGACTCCTGCTTTCTTATCACTTAATACATTTTCTTACTCCCTTTTAAATAGAAATTTCTTTTTGAATATTTTGAAAACTATCCCTGTAAAGCTCTTGCTTAGCAAACACTTCAATGCACAAATATTCTCTCCCCACTTGTACAAGGAGCTTACATCCCTCCCAAGCGTCTTCCAGCAGATCCTTCTCAAGTAATTAGGTTTCCATATGGCAAAAGTGACTTCTGTTGATATGATATAGAATATCCACAGTGGCTTTGAGAGAGCAGCGCCCGCCGTGGCTCCTATCACACATCCCAAGACCAGCTCCCCAGTCGCTCTCCTTTTACCACCTTGTCTCGTGGATGTGCACGCATGTGGTTGAGTGCTGGATGTGAAAGCCCAAGAGAAACATATGAAAACAGCCTGGAAAAATGCCACCAGGTCACTGCAACCCAAACAGGACGCTGAAATCACATGGAAAAATAAAATATTTCTCTTTTTTTTTTTCCACCTTCTCTAACGGAGGTCCACAAATATATGTTAAAGTGATACTTGAACTGGATCTTGAAGACACTCTCATTGACAACGCAAGATGGAGGTTACTTCAATCTGCTTTGCAGCACCTGTATACCTGAACATACAAATCCATCAGGGTGGAAAATGTGACATCTAAATCCATCAGGGTGGAAAATGTGACATCTATCAAAAAAATACATCCTAAGAAAAAAAAAATCCCATGGCAGTCAGTCCTCCCACAGACAAAATGAAAATTAATATGCTCAAAACTTTAAAACACAAAAACATGGAAATTTTGAAGGCTTTGGAGAGCTATTAGGAAAAAACACCTATCTTGCCAAAAAAAACTCAAGACCAGAAACAGCTACCTGACTAATGAAGATAATGTTCTTCAGCAAATGTAATAACTGGTCAAACATTCCATGCCTTTCAGTGAAGGCATCCTTAATTAGGATTAATAGGATTAGCAGTTAATCCTATTAACGACTGCTAAGAGATGCCATTGGATCAACGGATTGGATGACAGAGGAACAGGTTGGAGTTGGAGTTTAAAGGCCATGTGTTTGACTTTCACCCAAACAATCACTAAACATCCCATCCAAAGCCAAAAGCCACCCATCAACTTCCTAGATTCAAAGAAAGCATTCGCAACCACTTTGGGATACCTAATAGGTTTATGATAAGCCATTTAAAGTAACAAGTATAATTAGGACTCCATATGCAGGGGCAGGTATAAGATGAACATAAACACGGGCTGAAGTGCAAGGTTTGGCCTTAATTAGTATCCAACTAGAACGCATTCCCTCATTGCTTCCATGGGGCATTAGCTTTCACTTCTTTAAGGAAGCATAGATGATAATAAGCTTAATTTAACAAAAACATAGTTATAGAACCTGAATTTTTTTGCTCATGACATAGCTTTAAGTGACAGCTTACTGATTATGCAGAAAAGGAAACCATTGGCCAGCATCCCAAGAGGACTGTGCTAATAATTAGTCAAGGAAAAACAAACCCTTATAGCTCTAACGGGACACTGGAAAGCCAAGGAATACAAAAAAAATTGCTCAATTCACATAGTTGGGCAGTAATGCACCGGTCAACAGGGATATCCTAAAGGAAGTAATGTCACAAATTGGCAAGGCAGAAGCTTCATTCACTAGCTTAAATACATATGAAAATATTAAGTTCAAGATGAATCCAAGGGCATTTCTGCTTCAGTGTATGGAGACAAACATCAGGATGCCTACCCAAGAAAATAACTTCTATCTAAAGTCAAGCAAATGAAAGGTGTAGCAAAACATGACATGGCAAGAAATTCTGTTTTAGGGAGGTCCAAAATTCCCAGACATTTGTATGACATATCTAAAGTCTACTTATATCTCACTTTTCTTAACTGCTTTTAAAAGACCTTTAGAAATAACTCACAAAATCCAGGGACGTATAGCCCGCAGATTAAGCCATTAAGCCATTGCTACCACTTATCTACATTGTGAGAATGTAACTAGGCCAAAAGCAAAGATGAAAGGGTTTCTAAAGAAAGAAATTTAATTTAAAAAATAATTTAATTTTGAAAAAGATTTTAAGATAAATAAAAACAACAAGAAAAAAGAAATCAGTACGGTAACGTCTTAAGAGATAGACTACAAACTAAGTAAAACAGAAAAACAAATTAAACTTTTGTAATCAGAGAAACTGAGACGGAGACACCAAAGTTATAACAAGAATCTCTGTAGTATTCCTGAAAACAAATGCCTAAGAACAAGTAGTTCATAGTCATCCAACAAATATTTTGACCATTTTTCAGAATTTGCACTTGCTTTGAGATCGACAGTTCATTAGGTTTCCTGGATAACAGCTGGATGCTGAGGTGCTCCCCACTCACAGAAGCTGGAGCAGAACCAACAGGTCATTAGTTGAGATTGAAGAACAGGACCTCGTGAATCTCAGTCCTGCATATTGCAATTTAGGGGGAAAACAGGAGGACTGCAGTTGAGTAAGTCCTTTCACAACCATGCAACAAGGTCTGCAAATGGGCATACAAATCTATGTGCAAGCAGTAATTTCACTATGAGATGTAAACTGGTCAAACCTAGAGTTTTTAGGGGATGCTTTTCAAAAGGCAACTTTTTGTCCCTGAATAATCTTGTAACAAATAACAAGCTTCAAGTGGAGATGATGACTTTCTTGAAATGGTGTTAAATACGAAAAATACCCATCTTAAGCAAAAGCAGCTTATTTTAGTCTTTGAAACTACTAAAATCACCCTTTTTAACCCTATTTGTTCAGGAAAATCCCAAGTTAAGGTCATGACAATCCTTAGAGATTTTCAACCTAAATAGCTCAAGTCCATCAAAACACATTATACTTCCTAACACATCCTGACCCAAAAATGCTTCCATCCTTCTCCTCCCAGTATAACACCGTTCAACCTGTATGCACTCAATACCTGCAAGTATTTCTTTGATTTATGGAATTATAGAAGGGTAGCTTTTCACTGACAGCCCAAATAACAAATGGAAGACCCTAATAAAAGCCTTAGATGGCCCTATTGTTACATGGGGTATCTTGCCATATGAGGGTTATGGCTCCTCCTCTTTTCTTGCCCTTTATCTCTCAGCTGGAAAGTTCAAGAAGGAAGGGAGAGTCCCAGCACTTCCTACAAGATTAATTCCAAATGGTGCTTTACTCAGAATGAGCCAAATTTCAAGGACGACTGAGATAGAGATCTGTGCAGTCTAAGAAAGAAAGTCTAAAGGAAGACAGATTTTTTTCCCCCCCAGTTGCTTTATCCACTCTCTTTTGGAT
The DNA here is from genome assembly GCA_032273925.1 of Rhynchotus rufescens. Taxonomy (NCBI): domain Eukaryota; kingdom Metazoa; phylum Chordata; class Aves; order Tinamiformes; family Tinamidae; genus Rhynchotus; species Rhynchotus rufescens. Next base: position 12,686 of record JAVCKT010027766.1, on the reverse strand, counting down.
TTCCAGATGTTTAATGAAAAGACACAATTTCTATGCTGATGCTGAAAACAGAATTTCACATGCAACTCACTGCAGGGAAGTAGGTCGCTCCAAAGCCCAATACATTCATTTTTTAGAAAAATTACAGCTTTGCCCTTATGATAAAGCCTCTGAAATTCTGTGAGTTTTCCAATTAGAAACCACAAGGAAACTGCTAGAGTCCTGGGAATTCGAAGCTGGCGGAGAATTTCAAAATTTCCATGATTTGAAAAACATGTTGGAATGTTAATCTATACAGCCAAATTTCCAAACCGGCTTTAAGTCAGTCTCCAAAGTTGTGAACAAAGCTTTATTGTGTATGCAAATTGGTCCAAAATGGTTCAAATATGCAAGTCCAACTACATGTTTATTCAAATAAACTCATTAGATACAACTATTCCATATAAAAATGAATAAGTAGGCTTTGAAGTCTGACTAATGTACTCTCCTTCATGTTATTAATATACTTATAGATTGCTTTAAAGCCTAAAGAAGACACGTAAGAGTAACATTACAATTCATTTAAGTGGTAAAACTCATCATTTCTAGCAGCAAATTAAAAAAGTTGTATATGTAACCCTCTGAGAAAATATGCTCTTTATAGCTGCAATACTTAGCTTGGAATGGCTGAATTTTATGAAGATTTCCAGTTTCAGTAGAAATTTTATGAAGAGTCCCCATAGTAGCACTCCATAAAGTACAAAATTAAGTACCTCTGGAAAAAAAATGTAGGCTTTTAATATCCCTTCTAATTAAACAATATTATTAAAAATCAAGTAGTGGTGCCTCTTTTTCTCGATCTCAGTTTGAATCATTATGCTATTACCAAAAGCAGGCGCTTACAGGCAGTTAACAGGCAGCCTACTCAACTGGAATGTGCCAAGCTGGTGATCGTAAAACATCTTAAATTTGCTCAGAAATCTCCTGTCCTGGTCTTCCATAGGATGACTTGCCAGGACTTACAGAGCTCAGCCCCGTTGCCTTTTGCAGGTGGATCTCAGGGTGCCTGCTAGGAACCTGGCAGTGCTCGAGCCGTGCAGAGGACAGCAAGCTCAGCACGGTATTGACACCTCTGTGGGAGACACCATGCATCCAATTTGTCAAAGAGCATGATTTATCAGCTAAGAGAACACCTCAACACAGCAAAGGGTAGACCTGATCTGGAAGGCCACCTCAGCCATACAGCCTCTGCCCAACTTGCTCATCCGGAGTCTAAGTAGCCAAATCCATGTTTTGTAATAGAAGACACTTTGAAGAGAACCAAGGTAAAAAGATTGTTGAACGAGGCAAATTACTCTCAGCACTTGCTATTCTCAGATGATTTGTATCTTGAGGCATGAAAACGTACATCATCTCCAAAAAATATATATACCGATAGACTAGACAGTTTCATCTATGGATGTTCTCACTATAGCCATAAATACCTGTTTCTGCTTAGAAATCTGCCAGTCTTCTGAACTGAGAACAGTTCATGGCAGTAAGTTTGGGAAGTGTTACTATTTGAGAAAGACCTCACGAAAGGAAATTATATATCTACTGGTTTTCATTGCACAGCGATACAATCAACTCATTGAGAAGAATGATTTCATTAGTTGGACCTTTTCTTTTTCCCCTTCAGGAAAGAGATCTCTTTTGGCTCAATTTTTGCATTTTAATATCCTGAATAATTTTATTGAACATCTACATCTTGACAACTCAAATGTGGGAAGTTTCAATAGCTTCTCTGTTGATTTCAGAAACTGTAGATCTTGCCCAAAGAATTGTTCACCATTCCCTTCATTTTCAAATTTTGAGCCTTTCAAAAATATTGTGGTCTTTCCTACATTTCTCAGGTTTAGTTAGGCCTTAAACCAGCTACTGAATCTTAGAACCACATCAAACCCAGCCTGCCTTGCTGTTTATCAGCCAGGCTAATTTCCTTTGGAAATAGTTATTTTCCTAGTTGCCCTAATTGCATATTTGAACAGTTCGATTGAAAAACACACAGAAATTAGCTATTATTCCCTTACCTTAAACTGCACAGTTTGCATGCTGTCCTCTGTAAACAAAAATACTCATTTAGCAGTATCCATACACATCTCCCTCTTACACAATTTAATCTGGTATTTCTAATTATTTATAATCAGGTTACAGAAGCATATATATATATATTTGGGTCATTTAACCTAACCATCACAGGGATAAAACAGGAATATTAATTCATCTTTTGATCATAAATTGCTAGGGCAACTCCAAAGCTGTTGCTCACTCCAGACTCCAACTGTTTTGGGAAATGAGTCAAATCTTGAGCCAAAGGTCTAACTCACCTAAGGCAGGAGTACTAGACTTGCTGCATTTGCTTGAGGCCCTGTTGGAAAGTTGCTGCAAAGTTCTTCAAAGGAATAGAGTTACAAGCAAAAGTAGGTTTGAATATACAAAGAAATTATCCCTATCTGTACTTAGTGAAAAATAAGTTTCCATGTTTATCATAAATAAGTAAGGGAGATCTCCAAGTCCTCTATCATATTGACAAACTTAGGCCCAAAGCAATTGTGTGGACTGAACAGTATTCCCAAGTTACAGGTGTGGGAAGAGAAAGGACAAAGATGAATTTTCCCAAGAGAAAACACTAAGGTTTCAGCTGCAATGGAAAATGAACTTAGGTCTCCAACTCTGTGATCTTGTTCTTCAAGCACTAGCCTCCTCTTTTGATATAAAGAGAATTTAAGTCAAATCCTTGCACACTTGAGTCCTTTAATTTCCTAGGTTCTGCCTCTACTCACCCAGAGACACAATTCTCTTTAAAACAAGCCACATAGCTTTTATTTATGTAAGTGATGAATTGCTGCACGTTTGAGAACAGGCTTCAGTACTAGAGCTTTAAGGGCAAGATAAAAACTCCTCCAACCTAATTTCAATTTAAATATTGTAAAAGTAACTCTCCAAGTGTGCACAGTGCACTAACTCTGCCCGAGCATCATCTTACACATGCCTGCAGAGAAGCCCATGCTGTAACCAGCATCTGCACCTACTGAATACCTTATCAATTACATTTATTTCTAAGAACCCATCAAAAGCTTTGGATATGGAACAACTGCAAAATGCACTGCAGATACTAGAGCAACAAGTAAGAAGTGAATAAAATCTCTTAGTGTTGGCAACTATATTAATATATCTAAGCACTAGAGACTGTTCTCATGGACAATTTCAATCAAAGCGCACATGCACATCCTTGGGCAAAATTGACTCCTTTATACACAGTAGTTTTATTTCAGTACATGTTCAATTTAATCTTCTGAAGTCATCTTCATCTCAGCTACCACGGGGAAAATGAAATTAAATGCACATCTGAATGAAATATGCTGGGGCTTCAGGAATATTTGCATCCGGATTTATTTTGTATGCCTTTTATTTCTATTATAGTCCAAACCAAATCTAGATGCTTGCTTCCTGAAAAGCGGATTTAATGTTTCATTATTCAAGGCTATTTCTAAAAGAGATCTGAGCTAAGATTCATCTCATTAACCTCTGAGAACCTGAACAAAAACAATGATTAAGATTTGATCCGTTTTCCTTCTTTTCCTATGAAAACATGGCTCTCCATGGAACATTCCGATACTGAGGGCCTAGTATGGTGGGCAGACTACTAGGCTCTGCCTATCTAATGGTGATGACTATTAACACACTTTATTCTTGTTTATTTTCAATTCTTCATTAATGGACTTACTAAAATAACCCCAGGTAAGCGTGCACGCCGTGCATACCCCACATGCCTCCGTGCCTTCCATTTGTTTGCACAGCTGTAAAATGCTCCAATTAACAGTCTGTCAGAAGTAAAATATTGCCAGGAGAGCACGGGGATGAAATCCAGGCAATGGGAGAGAACGACAGAACAGCGTCCTGTGACATGAATCACTTGTATGAAATAGCTGCTGCTAGACTAAGTCTAGTTGCTAGACAGTAGAGCATTAGCAACAGCACTGGTAGTTTCAGCAACTTATTGCCATACAAATCTTCAGATAGGTACCAGTTCCTAGGTGTTTTGGGGATGTACACGATCACAATTCATTTCATACAGTCAAATATCTGGAAAAGGGAGAGGGGATGTTCCTCAAGCAATGTCCTACTGCCATAGCTGCCTAATACTGCTCTCCCTACTCAGAATTGTCACCCCCACCAAGTTTTATCTGTCTGAAGCAAAGGACATGTTCAGAACCATCATGTTTTAGGACACGATTTAGCTGCTTAACAGTACAAACAATCTGGTCTTGGAGGACCTGGGGGAAGACCCTAACACCTAACATGCTTAGGAATGAAATAACTGTTCAATTCTTCATCTTTAGAAACTCCAAGGTTATTAAATCTATTTGAGTTTCTAAGTTTACTCTTGGCCAACTCACGGGGTGTCCCAGAAAGCTGTAAGAAGTTCCTTCCTCCCTCATAAGCCAGGAGATGCTGCAGTTCTGTTAAGAAGCACACGACAGCACTGACGTTGAACAGAAACTTGCTGCACAAGCAGCTTCTTCGGAGCCAGTGAGATTTTTTTTCTCTCTGTCATGCTGTGGAGTATTGCAGGGTGACTTTAAGCAACCACAGTGTACAAGGGATGAGTTGATAGAAGCAAAATTAGTCTGCAATGTGTCCTTGGATGTGCAGCTAGAGTTTGCAAGCAAAATGGGCACAAGGAGTTTTAATGGTGGTTCCTCATCTACAGTAAACAAACAGAATAGGATGCATCACCTTCCTCTAACCATGAGGAAACTAACCCTATTCTGTGGAGACTTGCCACCTAGGAAGCAGCTGAGGAAAAGTTTGGCTTGTGAAACAGCAAAGCAGGGCTTGTGGAGGGACTTGGTAGGATTCCCCCTCTGCCATTATCTATATTCTCAGTCCTAGTTGTCTCCATTCACCCAACTGCAGCCTAGGGCTGCCCGCAGGCTGAGCCTCCTGGAGCCATTCATTTTATATCAATCTGCTTCTGTCTTCAAATGAATGAATAAAGAAAAATTCAAGTTATACACACGGGTAAAAGAGCATGCTCTAGCTCTTTGAAGGGAGGCTGGACTCTACAGACCTTCCAGCCGCCAATAAAGTCCCTGGCAGCAGGGCACCCGCATGGAACAGAGTGACTTCATGTGAAGAGACTTCATGTGAACAGAGAAACAGCCAAACGGCCCCAGATTTCCACATGGATTATTAATGCAGCACAAAATAATGATTGTGCAATTCTTACTATGCTAAATTTCATACCACACAACCTTCTTTTACATTTCTTTGGCACCACAACTCAGATTTTCCAGTGTGCAGCCTGGGACTGTTGCACAGGGGATTGCAACCTGAAAGGATAAATAGTTCACTAATAGTCTGCAATGACACACAGCTATTACTCTGCCAGTTCTTGGAATTCTTGCTACACCAAGTAGGAAATAACAGACATTGAGAAAACAGCAGTGGCGCAGAAATTTTCCATTTAATTGCACTGCCTGTTAAGCCAGCTTGGAAAATAAAAGGCCAACTCATCTAAGTAATTACAACATATGGGATTACAACTGTCTAATTGGCTTCTAGCACAACTTAGGTTCAAAAAAAAGAGGATTGGTTAATTGAAATTAAGGCAGTCATTCTCAGTCATACAAATTAATGCACGAAAGCAGCGCTGCTTCTTTTCATGATCAGAACACAGAAGTCTCAAATACCAGAACATTTCTGCTTTATCCTTCCAAATGGCAGCTCTCTCAAAAGAAATCACCATCAGAAAAAGTCTGTAATAACCATTAGAACAAGTCCTTAATAATACAAAACAAAGCATAGTTATAATAAAGTATTGCTTGCATTTCTGAGTATTCACTATTGTAGCTGGTGTCCAAGTCTTCCTTATTAAATGTCATCAAGGTAAAATGTCTGAGAATTCTGTGTTAAATGCATATGGTTTCCTGAGATGTCAAACTTCAAAAAAAAGTTTTCTATTTTCTCATTGACTCACTATATTTTTCAACCAATTCTTACTTTCAGCTTTCTTCCCTCTTTCTTTTTCCCTGTCTAAAGGAAACAGAAGGTGCAAAAACAAAAATCTGCCTCAGTCCAGACAATTTTTTCTGCAAGACTATTATGAGCCTGAAACCAAGAAAAGCAACTCCAACAGCTGCTGCTGACACAAGGCCGTCAATACTTTCATTTCTCCTACAGACAAGCTATGAGAACATCAAAAATAGCAGATACAGTTTGTGTTGTCTGTTCTTGGTTTTCTCCCTCCCTATGTAGTTGACTGTTTCAGCTTTATAGGTATCAGAATTCAACCAGACCAATAAAGAATTAGTCTTATTAATGTACATGCTGACCATTTCAACTAAATTCTCCTCAACCTGACATTTGCTGGGTTCTTGACTTTCTCCCAATAAGACTGTCCTATGAGCAAAAGGGAAAATACACAGTTAACAGGAAGGATGAGTTTTAGAGTAATTTCTATTCTTATCCTTTAACATTTTGTCTCCACACAAGAAAAAACAGTTTAGCTGTACATTTGCTATGAGAGTCCACAGAGTGTAATTTCTAGTTTTGAAAACTTGAGGCTCATTTGAATTGCTCAATATTTCACAGCAACAAGGATATCAACCCAGCAGCTGCTGGCTGAGCTAGACACTCAGTTCTTCTGAACACAAAACATGTCAAGCAATAGAAAAAAATCAAAAAAATCAACCAAATTGACAATTAAGTTGCTCTAATCATTATTTTCCCACTGTCATTTCTGCTTGCTCCTCGCTGTAAACAGCATTGCACATGAGGGAAGAGAGGGAAACAATTTCCACATTCCAGATATGCAGAGCAGAATGTTTTAAGGATGGAGGAGATTAAGATGTATAAACTTGGAGTGAATAAGCAGGTGTGGGAATCAGAGGAACAAAGAATATGGAGGAACACTACATATCAATATAAGAACATATATATACACACACATAAATGCATAAATATCAGCTAGTCTCTGACCCAGAACACAGGCAAAAGATTTGGTCAGGCCTGTATTTGTTGGTTATTTTTCCCCCCTTCTTGTAATATCTTATTTTGGCTCCTTTTGACCTTTTATTCTCTTTACAAAACTGTAGAGTACAGGGAAGCGCTTTACTGCCTGGTATAATTTCAAGAAAAAAAATCATCACCTTGATATTAAACTTTGTTTTCTGTGTCAAGCAATTACCTCCATGCCCATTTGCAGAGCCTCCATAAACGAAGCCTCTCAGCTGCTCAAGGACATCCAGCACCAGACCAGCCCAACACCTCAGAGGTCAATACCACACACCAGGACATCAACCAACACTTACTTTGCCAGGCTTGTTTGCATCAAAGCTGTTCTCCTTAAACTTCTCCTGCAGGGTCTCAGCTAACCGACAAAGCAAAGCACCATTATCCAATTTCTCCATAAAGGTTTCTGCTGTGATTTCTCTACCTGAACAGCAAAAACAGAAAATTAGCATGGCAAAAATGCAAGTTGAACGGTATAGACAGCATTTGTAAAGAAAAAGAACATGACCCAAATGCACCAAAACCAACAGAAATCTTTAGAGTTATTTGCAATGTGCCTTACCTGAATAATTACTTAGAGCATTTGGTAAGTAATCTCACTAGTCTTACTGGTAGAGGCACAGCAAATTAGCCAAAGAAAACTGCTTTCTTTGGAAGGGTAAATGTTACCTGAAAAATGACTCGGATGGATCACAAACTGCATCTTTATTTTACTTATGTAACTCAAGGATTTTACCAGAGTGTTTTAGAAGGCAGACTGCCGCAGGCCAATGGTCTATACTAGTGTATGGAGTTATTTATAGAGTCAGTGTCACTAACATTTTTATTGCAGCTTGTCTCCAAGCACAGTCAGGAGGAAAAGAGATGTTTCTTTCGCATTATTACTCAGCATTTTATTTAGCATCTCAATCCCGCAAGAAGTTGACAAAACACGGCAACAAGTTCCTTTTAAAGAGCTTTTCAAAGGAAAATCTGTGATTTTTTCAAGAAAACTAGCCTTTACACATGGTACCTACTTGTAATATTCAACTTTCACTCAAAGAAAAAAAGAATGCAATTTGCTTATATATCCTTGTGCCTCGATATTGTGGTCTCACTGCTGCAAAGCCTCTTTTGCTGTTGCCTCCCTGATCCAACCATCTGCCACAAAACTGCTATGACATTTTCAAACAGGAGAGACACAGCCTGAGCAGGCTGGCTAAGCTAAATGAGAAGGGAAGTGTCTACCACCCAGCTAAACTCCCAGCATGATGACAACCTCTCCAGAATGTTGTTATTAATAGAATAAATATATATAGAATATACATATTCTATAAAATAGAATATTCTATTCTATATATTCTATTAGAATATATTCTATATTCTGCTTATTCAGCATAAATAATAACAACAACAACCACCACCACCACCTATTTCTTGTTGAAGCTGTTCTGTTTTCACATGCCTACTGGAAAATGCATCTTCTCTACAGTCACTTTTCTGAGCAGCTGCACTTTTCCAACAGTGGAACCAAGATCAAGAAGAATAGGAGACATCTGTCCACTGCTGGTTTACTGGGTTTGCCACAGATTTGGGACCAAAAACACATCTGACTAAAGCATTTTTTTCCAGAAAGATTTCAGGAATTTGTTTTCAGTAAGAGGTCTGGAAACAGAAAACACTTCCCTGATTTTTCTAATACATTTCTACTTCAGAAATATTTGTTGGAGACTTTTTTCCCCTCTCATTTTCTTCTCTTTTTGCCTCAATTCTCTCTGTCATACAGCCCCTCTGTAGCCTCCAGATACGAAATTACTTGTCTAGCCAGCTGAGGCCAAGACTGAAGCCAGAAGAGCCCCCTACACAAAAATGCAGCATCTCATCGCTTGAAAATACCTTATCATCCTTCTAGCCTGCGTTTTTCTCAATTTTAACAATAAAACATCTTCTATTTTGCCCCATCAGCATTTCTGGCTTACGCTATAAAACCCTCAGAAAGCTGAAAAACTACCCTATTGTAGGAATCGCTCTATTTTTAATCCAGTATTATTTTTATTATTATTACAGATTCATTTTCCTTTACAATTCTATTTCCAATATTTTGATGCTAGCGAAGGGCTTTTGTTTTGGAAAGCCCAGGAATACACAGGATATGCTGCATTGGTAAAAGACTCACATTCTACATATCTACTCTGCCCCATTGATTTATAGATCTGTTATTCTCCCAGACAAGTCCTACAAGAAACCCAAAACCTATTTCAAGCTACAGAGCCTTTAAGCAGATATGGAAAAACAGTTCTATCTCCTGCTGCCATTTAACAATGCATTTATATTGTTTTTAATGCTGAATCGCATTAGTGGTTTGGTCACTACATATTGTACATTAAGCCAGAGTCTTTCAGTTCTGTTCCACTTTTATGAAAGCTGAAAGAATGAGTTTTGCACTGAACATCTGTATCCAATGAAAAATATATTAGGTGTCAGCTTTCAATTCGCTGTATTTTATGGCTCCAAAAGGTGGCATTTCTTTGCTAAAACAGACACTCTGACATATTTAACAGTTGAAATGTATTGATTCAAATGAGAGTAATGTTCATAGCCTGAGGAAGAAAAAAAAAGGGCTCTATTTGTATGGAAAAATCATTAAACTCCATTAAAAATGCGTAACTCCCCCTATAATTACAAGAAAGCAGTTGCAATGTTTTTATAGAATGGCAATAACATTATATATAATAAAAAATGACACTAAATATATGAAAAATAACAGGAATATAAACATAAAGCTTGTAAGCATTGCTCACCCCCTGCTTTAAGGCAGCCATCGGATGCCCCTTAAAAACAAGAGGGGCAGGGGCTCTTGCTTGGGAGCAGCTGTCCCTGAGGCCACCCAGTCCCGGGGGCCCTCGTGCAACCACACAGGGAGGTCTGGGCAAGAAGGACCAACTGAGCATGGAGGGATCCAAAAACTCAAGTTGAGTACCAGCATCCAGCCGACTTGCCTATTACTGCAGCATTGAGCGCCTGCAAGGCAAGGCCTTGGCTCAGATGGAGGCATTTCAGGCGGGTGACACCCCAAAGCATCAGCACAGCCGGCTCCGTGGGGTGACCCGAAGGCTATTGTGTGTGCTAGAATAGCTAACAGCGAGGGAAATAGTTTTGGTCTCGGCCAGGCACCCTCATTTCCTTGAAAAGGAACAAAGCAGCAGTCCCAAAGGCTGCCTCCTGCTAGAGAGCATCACAGAGCCTCTCTGCTAACGGAGAAGCAGTGCCAGAGTTTGCAGAAGAGCTGCAAGTGCCCTGAATGCTGTGATACTTAGAGAGATTTAAAGCCCTGGTGTCTCCACTGGCTCGAGCAGAACACACTGATGCTGAAAAAGAGGGTCCTGCTGCAGCATCTCTTGGGCACTGGTAACCGCAGGAGCCGGTGCACATTTTGCTCTCACTCACAATAAAGAGTTTTCCTTGGGAAGGTTTCCCACCCTTCTCTCTCCAGACTTCACGCCTTTCCTAATGCTCTCACCTGCCTGCTCCTTCTCTCCTCCGACACTTCTGCATGCCAGCAGTGCATCCTCACCTGCCTTCATGGTCCCCAGCTCCCTGCAATCGCCACCTTGCTCCGTATGATGCCCCAACAGCCCTTAGGAAGAGGCTGCACTGCTGACCTCCTGCAGCTCGGATGTGTCCCCATCACTAGGGCACATCTCAACCTCAACATCTCAAACCTCAGAGGGCAGTTGCAACCTAGGGCACTAAAGGGGGCACAAACTTGCTTTCCAATTGCCATTTTGCCTCCTCCACAAGATCTGTACAGCCCAAAGGCGAGAATTCCCATGGGGAGCTTGCCCAGGGAGAAGCACAGAAGTTTCCAGGATCACAAAGACGATGCTACTAGACAAAATAGGCAGTTGTTTTAAAAAATAAGCTAAGTTTTTTCCACTGCTGATGCACTCCCAAGTGCTTTGCTGGCTTTGTGCATGCTAAAACCAAGGCCAGACAAGCTAGTGTTTGTTTCTACCTCCTTGGTCAAGGTTTCTTCTCAATCCTGGCCCTGCAAGGATCTCATGTTGATCTGGGCCAAGCTCTGCGGCAGAAAGGGAGGGTAAGAGAGCAGGAAAATAACCCCAAGGTACTGTCAGAGTGTCCCCGCTGGAGCAGGCTACAAGGACACAACAGGGCTTGAGTCCATCCCCTATGCTTGAGATTTACAGGGCTCCTTCTCCAGACAAGAACCCAGGCAGCTAAAACAAATACAAAACTATTCAGCAACTGGCCTTCCAGCAGCTCTGAGCTTCTTGGGCATCACTCCAAGGACAAGTAGCAGAACATGTAAAAATCACCAGCAATTACTAGAAAACAATGTCCATTTTAAAATAAAGTGTCTTTAATTTTCATAGTTAGAAGTTCCTAGAAAGTTTTGGGTGTTTTGTGTTCAAACACCAATGTATCTCAGTCTTTCAAACTGCAGCTCAAGTAAGGTCAAATTCGAACTGCAGCACCCAGCTTCTCTAACATCAAAAGCCCTTTATTCATATCATGAAGTGCAATTTTATTTTTATGCTCTCCAGGTTGCAATTCTGAATAGAAATCAGGATTTGCTGGTACAAATTGTCAGCATTTTAACTTCTCTAACTAAGCACATTCATTCCCTGAGGAATTTCAAAACAGCAGCAGTTTGCAAAACAACCAGCACATGAAGAGGTTCAGCCCACGTTCCTGCCTCAAAGATATTTTGTTATATTCAAAATCTACACTGATTTGAAAAGAAGGCCAGACTCTGAATGTCTGTTATTTGTCTTCACCAGTTCACAGTCAAACAAATGAACAAAGTATAGAAGCAACAGAACCTGAAACAATGCAGCAAAAAATAAAATATCAACTTATTTGCCTTATAGCATAAAAGGAGAACTTTTATTTTGTTAAAACTGCTGTCCCAGAAGCAATATTCTGTACAGCCACATCTTAGTCTGCTCTGTGCTATCTGTAGACTTGCTCAGATGGGAATCTACTGAGTATTACAGTAAAGTAGGTTATTCCCCAGTAAGAGAGGAATAAAATACCTTGAATGTTGCTCTAGATACGGAGAAAAGAAAAAAGAAAGTTACAGGAACTATTTACAGGAATGTAGTGGCACACTGTAAATCCACATTACTTATCCTAGTCGTGTGTTGATGAGCCCCTCCTCCTCTGAAAGTTAACCTAAATTATAGAGTAATTAAAACAAATTGGAGTTCCAAGTGAATATTTATTTGTGTACCCATTTACTCCCTTTCACTTATTTTGAATGTAAATTTTTAATTAATTGACTTATTAATTTGAATAACAAGGTCTACGCAGGGATCCAATCACTGCAGTATCAGCCCCCTAAGTCTCTGGAGAGTCTGCAGACACAGGGACTTAGGAAAGAGGAGCCTGGATGAGAGAAGGTGTGGAGGACAGCACTGAACAACTGCACTGTGTATGGGGCTTAATTAAAGGAAGGCTGTGCCCATTTAGCTCTGCTACACAGTTTGGTGTCCATATGAAAAATCAGATTTTTAATTATAGTTGGCATTTCAAAACCTCCTGCTGGTTGCTACTTTCTTGCTAAAAAAAGTGACCTCATTCCTAATCTTGTCACTGTGAGAACTCTGCTATGAGCTGCAAACAAGCTCCTATTTGTTTCAGGAAGCCTCCCCAGAAGTCTATTGTCTAAA